>JAOTRC010000012.1:7176841-7188990 GCA_027497675.1 Cyprinella lutrensis | reverse complement strand
TTTATGTAGTGTTAAAAAACTGAAACAGGAAGTGCTTCTGGACCAGTGTTGTTTACATCTTGCAAAATGGTCTATAGTGTCCAAACTTTTGAGTAGTACGATATATGATGATAAAGCCTGTTTGCACACACACTTCCAGAAAACAAATAGAATCGACAAGCTAAAATTTGCAGGCTGTTTTTCACTAGCCATTATTGACAACTTTAGTGCTTGATGTAAAAATGTATCAGCTGTCTTCAGAAGATTAACCGTTTTCTTGCTATGATTAAATGCCGAGATAAAAAGGTTTTATTGTAGAATTGACCCATGTTCTCCATTAAATGAAGATCCATTGGGGTGGAAAAAAACTGCAGTGCGGCACAGATTGGTTTCCTCACTCACTCACCCTCATAGATTCTCTCTTCGGCACAGGTCTGTGCCAAAATAATAGTCCTAAATGAGAGTTTGCTATCTGTGGGACGAATGAGGGGAGTTTAAGATAACAGCACGGGTGAATTTCATTACAATAGAAATGGAAAAATAGCTTGTGTGTGTGTGAATATACCGAGATGTGCCGGTTTGTTGACACCCCTTAGGTGCTATAACTTGAATTAAACGAAAGATCTGAACTGTTTTCATTACTTAATAATACGGTCTTTGACCTTTAAAAAGTAGTTCAGAGTTACAAATGAAATTGAAGTTTTTAAAAATCTCATAACTTATTTTAGTTTTAGATGGGTTAACAACAATTGAGGCATATGGATAACACCTGGATGAATCTCACATAAACATACAGTATCCTTTTTATTTGATTACGAAATTGATAGCGGAAAAACAATTATATTGTGGTTTAATAGATTAAAATGAAATGAAATTTGGTTATAGAGTGGATAGCCAAAATAAATCTCAATTTTCTTGTCCATTGAGCATATTTACTGTATTACTATAATGCAACAAAACCCTTTAAATTGTTGAGTACGTTATAAACAAAGCATTTCAACAAACCACCATATTGTATTATGATTTAAATGGTTAAAAAAACTACTATCATATTGTACATTTGAAAATATATAATATATGTGTGTGTGTGTGTTTTTGTTACAGTGAAATTTTCATGGCATATAAATATTTTGTGTTTTATATATTTTCTTAAATATTTTGGAAGAATTGTGACCTTTTTGTGAAGTTCACAGCTAAACCTTCATGAACATCTGACGTCAGTCGCATTGATTGTTACGTCAGCTGAACTTAACTAAAACTCCTCAAATGCATCATTAACTTTCCATTTAAACTGATGTTAAAGGTCTGTTTGTGAAGGTTTTGTTCAATATTAACCTTCACAACTTTTCTAGTTTGGGAGCATACATGTGCATTTGTCTGTCGGCGTTTTAGTATTCTCAGTTGACACACCGGATAATGAATCACAATGTTTTATTGATCCTGCTGTTTTCGGCTTTAGAGACTAGACTAGATTTGATTTCGGTTTAATCGACTCTAAAATGAGATATTTACACAGATGACTCCGACTCAGAAGGGAGCTCTTTCACCCCATTAATTCTCCTCTAATATTTCTTGCATCTTTCCTCTTGTGTTTAGAGCAATACAATGGCATTACAACTGATGCCTGCCAATTAAATTGTACGACATTGATTAGGTTGACCGTTAAAGCATGTGAAATAAGTTTAGTAATAAGTGAAACACAATCAAGCTGTAGTAATTAATTTTACATTAAGGCATTGAGCAGATTCTTTCATTCGGATTTTTTTTATTGTTGTTATACTTAATCACCCTACAATAAAAATCAGCGTCATCCGTTTATGCTTCTGCAAGCATCTCAGATAGTTCAACTTCCAAACAAATAACTATATGGATGGTGCCTTTGTATTGTACTGACCTAGCTTGGCCTAAATTGAGTTCTGGAACTGAAACTTTTGTGCTTTTGTATGTGGGTCAGGAGCGCGATGGAATGAGGGCCATATTAGAGTCGTACGACAGCGAGCTGGCCACAAGTGAATACTCCCCTCAGCTCATGCTCCGGGTCAAGGAGGCAGAGGACATGCTGCAGAAAGTCCAAACTCACAACACAGACATGGAGGTGAGAACTACATTACCCATAATGCACCCATAGTGATTTGTTCAAGTGTGGGTAATCTGGATATCTGCAGGTTGCAGTTGTGGGTGTGACGGAAGGTCTTTTTAATTGGTTTTGAAAGCTGCCTGTACGATGTGGGGTAAAGTTGTGAGTTAGTTTCTGTTGTAGTATTTCACCTTTTGGCATGCCCATTACTTTAACCTGCAGATATCCCTGTCTCAATTTGTTTGAATCCCTGCAGCAGTATAATATATGGATTGTAGATATTGCTGTATATTATTATTTGGGCTGTCAATCAATTGAAATATTAAATCGCAACTTTTTGAGAAGTAACTGATTCAGTTCATTTGTTTCAGCAATTTGTGTGGGAGATTCAGATACCATTCATTTATGCAACAGCACTCTACTCATCTGATTAAAAAATAGATTGTGTTTCTCAAACTGTCAGTGCATTTGGAATGCAAACATTGAATTCTCAAATACCTCCAATTCAGTAATATAACACCTTTTAAATTGTTTATGAATGGATCCTTGCATGTTTCTGTTGCTGCCGCCGCCCTGCTGTTTGTATTTCTATGAATTATTGTTTCTCTCTCATGGTCTCTCTCTCTTACTTCACCAATGAAGTAAAATCACTCATGAGGTTTAATGATAATTATAGTTCCTTCATATTAAGAATGCTAATGATTCTGAATTATTGTTTTGTTTTTTTATTTCCTGTCTGGGTTTGACTTTGAATTATGAATAATTTATTTAATCACATGTGTTGTCATATTAGTTGGGCACATGAATACTCATGTTCATTTATTGCAAAACAATGCGGAAAACATGCCTTGATTTATTTAAATAATTAAAATAAATATTTTAAATGGAGGGTTCTTGGCAACAATACAAATACAAATGAACTGGATTCAAGTATGAAATACCACAATAATCAAATATAAAATAACTCTGCATAGTCTTAATTGTATAATTACATATAAAATTAAGACCTGTCTTGATTGACAAGTTGATAGCACTCGTGACTTTGTAATCAAGGAGAATTATCTGTTTCACTCTTATAGACTCAACTGTTTAAAGCCCAGGAAGAAGCAGGCACCTTCAAATTACAAGCTCAGATGGTAAGTCACATCCATCACCATGGGAACTTCCTTTTGGCATTTATACGATTATGTCATCTACCGCTTTGGTCATAAATGGATTAAAATTTGCTCTATAATGCATGCAAGAAATGAAAGACCACGCAAGTCAAGATATTAGACAAGAATTACATTCCTACAAGGTGTTTCATTTACTCAGATTTACAGTCAGTTGTAGTTTTTGACATACTGCTGATCTTTTTGCCTTTCATTGTTTTTATCACTTGCTTAGGTGATCTCTGAACTTGAGGCTCTGAAAGAGCAGCAGATGTCTAATGCCGAGAAAACCACCTTTGCAACAGCCGACGAAATCTGCTCTCTCAGGTAACGAGATGTTATAAAATGAACCTTTATACTATTTTTCGACTGTGAAAACATTTATCATTTTTAATCTGATCATTCTGGAAGCCTGTTTCAGCTTACAAAGTCACACTTGGATATAAAATCACGATTGTATGCAATTGTTATATATTTTGATTTTTATTCTTTAGTGGTTACTTGTGATCTATCAACTCATGTCACTGAAAATCACCAGCTCTCATTGAAATATTCGTGCCACTTTGTCACTGTAAGTCGCTGGCATTGAAAACAAGGCTTTAGACTGAGTGGAACTGAAGTCTGTGGGTTTTTTTCATGGCCTGTTGCATTGCCTAATTGCTATGCAAATGTGATTATATTACATTAGCTTTTGTGGCCTTGCTTGAAAAGTACGCTTTCATTCGTTGCCTACTTCCTCCTTTTTCCTCACTCCGTTTTGATCCTGTAATTATTCTCTATAGAATTTCATTTAATCACTCCTGGAACCATTTCACTAAGCTGTTTACACCTTAATTGAATATTTGCTGTATTGAATACAAGTCCAAGACCCACATAGTAATCTTTAAAACCAAAACTAAACCAACTTGAATGTTGTCCAGAGCTTTTAAAATGACCAAATTACTCCAATTAAAATTATACAGGATATAATGGTTCAACAAGTTTCCCCACTAAGACTATTTTGCAAGATGTAAACAACACTGGTCCAGAAGCACTTCCTGTTTCAGTTTTTTTAGCACTACAGACCAACAGAACATATAAAACTGAATCAAAAAGTAAAACAAACAACTTTAAGATGTTTTCTTTACATGTGAAATAAAGAAATCAGTTACAAACTAAAACAGGAAGTGTTTCTGGACCAGTGTTGTTTACATCTTGCAAAATGGTCTATATAATTATATCAGAATCTCTTAGTATTTGGTATGTCCTTTTGCTTTTGATCGCCACAATTTTATTTGATTAGTAACAGAAAATGTACCACACCAAACACTTTTCTAAATTAACAATGACTATTTGTTTACTATTAAATAATTCACTTATAAATCCCAGATTTATGTTCCCTCAGATTTTGGACCCCACTTATTTATATAATGTTTTATTCTGCAGTCAACCTCCAGAACTTGAGTTAAACACATAATTGTCGTTATGGTTGTGTTCCACCACGCTTGACTGAAAAATAGATGTTTATGGTTTTATTTTTGTGATTTAAAATTTTGATGAAAGAAGAATTTGTTTTTCAGGGAGAAGATTGAGGAGTTGGAGGCAGAACGCCAGCGGCTCGAAGAGCAAAACAACATTCTGGAGATGAGACTAGAGAGGCATAACCTCCAGGTGATACTTTCATTTTCATTTCAGCCTAAATTTGAAGTCCAAAGTAGTCAAGTCATGTAACGTGACTGTCATCATAAGCAGTCTACTGTGGGACGAGTTATTAAAAGTGCTTTAAGCTGTGAAACAGAACTTGTGCTGCTTACAAGGCACCTTTCTGTTTGCGTGCTCTGATGCGGAGCAGAACAAGCATGGTATGCTTTGGGCGTTTTGGTCTGCGGTGGCCGAGAGAGCTCAGTGCACTACAAATGAAGAAAACACCTGCAAATGAAGAACACATCTTCTTCAGTTTTACAACACATGTGTTCTCCAAATACTCGCAACACAACCAAATACGGAAATGCATTTCTGAAGTTCACAACATAACCAAACATAGAAACGCATTGCAAATAACACAGACCACAACGGAAATGTTTCCAGGGGACCCCAATAAGTGACGAACCCTGCTGGAACATGCTTATAGCTCAAGGTCTACCTTTTTATTTATTATTTTTGTTTGTTTTTTTTTGCTGGTGCCGATACTAAAGCTTTATTGTCAATTTTTACATGTATGTTAGGTAATTTTGTTACCTTGAGTATAAAAGTTTTTTTTGTTGTTGTTGTTGTTTTCATAAAACTCAACTTAAACTCCCTCTCTTCCCTTACTAACATGACTTAACATTAACATGTCTAAATTTCAATTGGCAAATTATCCTTGGCATATGCCATTTTAGGTCACTGTAATGAAAATAGATGTGCAGTAGACTCAGTTTGAGGCTAGCTGTGTTGTGTTTTTGTGCATGCACAGCTTGGCTTGCATTGCATCTGGTTTCCACAGTAACTCAGGTATATGTGTTTCTTCTCCAAAGCCTAAATTGGCACTTGAGACCTTATTGTGTTCGCCTGCAAAACTCCACATACCTACAAGTCCTCTTAAAATCACAGAAAAAATTGTTTTCTCTGTCAACCTATAGTTGAGAAATGTCTTGTATTCCTAAATCTTGTGTAAAAAAAAAAAATCAGATATAAGTTGACTTAAATCTAAATCATGAACACTGGTCCTTATGGGTCCTTAAGAGTTACACGTATGATATTTCCCTAAGGTAGGACAAAGTATTCTTGCTTGCTGGGTATTGCTAGCTTTTAATATGCTTTTAAAAATATTACTTTAATAATGGCACAGTGGTGTTTTTATTTATTTCTGTTAGTCAATAAATAATGTAGTGGCACTTAGTGGAAACTCACACTATAAGTCCTAGTGTTTAAATATTTATGCCATTTAGGTATGTGGTAGTGTATTGGTATTTTATATATATTAGGGAAGGATATTTGTCTAATAAATACACTGCAATATAAAATAACATGTACTGTGTTGCAATAAGAAACTTTCAAAATTCATTATTTGTATTCTACAAATAAATAAGTCATCAGTGCCAAATGAACTTCAAATATGTAATATATGAACAAAATATATAAAAGTAAAAATAATAATAAATATACAAATAATAATATTGCAAAACCCTTACAGCAGTGGCCAAAATAGGAAAATGTATATCTTTATTGAAATATTAATTAAAAAAATTAAAGATTTTGTAAGGATATTGTGTAATTGTGCTTGGAGTCAATAGTTTTATTTTTGATTATCTACATGCAAAATTGTGTGGGCATAATTTATGGCCAACATGCAAAAACAAGAGACAACCAACAAAATATGAATAACTGATTGTTTTTCTATGTTTTTCTTTGCCATATCATTTTTGCCAGATGAATACCTTAACCAAGTTTAGTGTGTTGTTCTTCTTTCCTTGTATTTAAAATATTTAAATAATGTAAAACATTTTCCTTATTGGGTCATTAAAAACAAATATCACCTCTGGATATCATTTTTGGCCACTACTGTAGTTTACTTTTTCATTTATTTTATGAAATTCGGTTTTTATATTGGCAAATGCCTTAGAATTTCTGGCTCTACTGCTGTGTTGTCGCACTCTATTGGGTAAACAGCCTGTTTTAGTTACATTTTAAACATTAGCCAGCGACATAATGGGAAGATGTAAGGCCACATCACTTTTCTGTCATCTTTTTGATGCTTCTATATTTATCAGTGTCCTCCCATCCATTTATCCTTTCTTTTCCTGACCCGATGATGCGATCAGTGGGCTGAAATGCAGTCAGACATGCTCCATTAGACCTCAACGCTGGTGCCAGCCCAAAACAAACGAAAAAGTCTGGAATTCAAGAGCTGCGTCATTCATTCGTCCTGCTCTCTCAATCACTCTGTCTTCTTAATGTGCTTAGACTTCGGGTCAAATATTAATAGACTTTCCATCCATTATCTATGACGCTCGTAAGTGTCACAGTAAGAATAAGCGACTTCACACGTACATCTAGTTAATAATATCCACACACTTGTCGGTTTTATGACAACAAACGGATGGTTTATTTTTGGCCCAAGGATTTCTAACTTTTGCTGTCTTTTTATTGTTGGCCATGCGTCATTCGTGATTCAAGCGTTATTATATTCATCTTGAAGGTTAGAGAGATGAACGCATGGAGATATTACCTATACAAACTAGGGATGCACCAAAATGAAAATTCTGGATGCACTTGGCCCAAAACCGAAATATATAATATTTTTTTTTTATTTTTATTTTTTTATTTTTTTTTATTACTTTTTTATAATTGTGTAAATTTTAGACTCTTAAATTATTTAATAATTATTCAGTCAATTTCAGCCAATAAAATAAAATAACCAAATATTAATTTATTTGGTTATTTCATTTGGCCATTTAAAGTAACACTTTGGACAGAAAATATGTATTCAAAAAATATTAAATATCAATATATTATTCTTCATTCAATTCTAAGCAACAGAATCAGATTAAAAATATGCTTCTTTCATTTGTTAGTTAAAAATATTAACAGATTAAAATGTGAATTATTTCTCAAATAAATATTGTTTGTTTTTTTGACAGGATTATAATTAAACCTAAGTAAAATAAACTATATATTATTATTAAATTACTCTTGACTTTCGGAGTACCACATATTTTGGCCTTTCTGAGTTTTTTTCATCCCTTTCTCCTCCACTTCATATGCAACACTATAACAAAAGCTAAATCTTTAATTTTTAGTAACTCTAGTTGTTTCTGTTCTTTCACCCCTTTCTGTTCTGCAGTTATGTCATCTCTTCCTTACCCCTCAGTCTCTATTTCTCTTCTCTGCCTTTCTGTCCTCAGCTCAGGGTGATGTAATTTGCTCAGTAATGAGATGTTCTGATCGAGGCATTATTCTTTGATGGGGCCTTTAATTCACCAGAAGGCTCAGTAATGGCTTTTAAACCCCTGAAGTTTTAAACCCAAATGAAGAATCGTTCCAGAAGATAAAGCCTTTCGTTTCAGACAGGGATGAACTATCACTTCTTTGGTCCTTTTGTTTGGAGGGTAATTTGGATAAATTTATTTTTCATGGGGCGACGGTCTTCGGACAAAATTGGACTTGATTTTAACCCTTCATGTTAATTGGTTTTCATTCATGAACTTTTGTAGTACATCAACAGTGTATGTATTGGCTCAACAAATGAGCTATTGAAACTTCTCACTTAACAAACTTATTTCTTTTCAGGTTTTCTCCTAAAGTGCTAATGAGTGTATCATTTTGATTCTATTGAAGAATTTGGATACTCATGAAAGCAAAATACAATTCAAAGGCACTGATGTTGAGATTGGATGTGTTTTAAGGATTTTGGAAAACAGCATGTTTTGTTTCCAATTTGTTTCTTCCAATTTTGTTTTTTTTTTCAGTTTTCTTTTCTTTGTATTTATTTATGTATTTGTCACTTTCATTTTAATGTTAATTTGTTGGATCACTTCAGTCAACAATTACAATGGTTTTACATGCCAAAAGTATTAAAATGAATGGGAATTACCTTTACGTTGTTGAGGCTTATTGTCTGCATTTTTCTTCTTTGGAAGAATGAAATCAAAAGTTTTATAAAGTTGAATAAACTTTAAACTTATAGACTCTCTTAACATGTTTTCCATCCATTAGGGAGACTATGACCCTGTGAAGACAAAGGTGATCCACTTGCAAATGAACCCCACCAGCATTGCAAAGCAGCAGCGCGTAGAAGAGGTGGAACAGCTGAGGGTGGAGTGTCAGCGCTTGAGAGAACGACTCCGGAAAATTGAGGCGAGTGGCGGCATGACAACAGACGACACTACCCTCATCATCCCGCCTTCACAGGAAATACTGGGTAAATACTTTTTTACACAACCATTTCAATAGTAGGGAAAGGAAACATCCCCTTTTATCTGTATTCAATGATTTTTTTTATTTTTTTAATAAAATTTGTATGGTATGATCCCTCACCAAATTTCACGTAAATCAGGATTCCGCTGAATTCTTGGGGGTCTCAAAATAATGAAAAATTATTTAATGTTGTAGAAGGCAATCCAAGGCACTCTTCTTAGTAACTGATAAAAAGCCTTTATTTGACTGGCTATATCATAATTGAAAATTTTAAAAAAACATGGGGAGAAAAAACAACCCATGCGTGAAGAATGTGTCTCAAATGGGTAGGTAAAGCCTAGTTCTCACTACATGATTTTAAAACATTGGGCTGAACTGTACGACAACAACTCTGTCACTTAACGATTCTTTTTTGTCTACAAACCACATTTTGTCATGAAAAATCATGCAATAAAACAAACCGGATATGATGTAAAAACAGCATGTGCACCAATACCCAGTGAAGAAGACGAAGAACATAACACGCGAATATGGTCGTCAGACAGAAACTAGTTCTGCACATTGTTTGCATGATGATTTGCTCTGAGAAAAAATGAAAATAAAAGGAAAAAATAAGATTTACCCGGTGGCCTCAACCCATGCTTTGCTCTGATTGGTTGAAGTCAAACCAATTGGAAATCAAAGCCTTTGCTAAGAAACAAAAGTTAATATGTCTGCAATTGCATTTGACACATTGATTCTTGAGTGAATGCATTTATACCTGTGGAGTCGGATGTGACGACAAGGATTGTGAAAAAGATTCTTCCTAATTCCTCATCCAGTGTTGACAATGATTTAGACATTTTTATATTAATATATATAGCCAGGGCTAAATATTTAATTGGACTCGAGTGGTGTGTGCTGACGATCTGTATTTCTTTGGGACTCATTTATTTGTTTCATGCTCTCTCTGTCTCTCTCCCAGTCTCTCTCTCTTTGGCTATCAGTTTGAATGAGCTCAGAAGGAGACAAGAGTCTAATTAGGACCCAGACCCATGAGTAAACAAACACCCCGAGGTCTGCTTTTAAATTGGCCGCTGAACGTTTTCTGTCTCAATTTGCTATTCACTGTTCTTCCTTCGAGGACCTATGACCTCATTTTTCTCCCACCTGAAATGTATGATTACAGGATTTGTGCTTGCTCAAATCTAGTTCAAAATGAGTGGGTAAATCAATTTGCAGTGGCTTTGTTGTCTTTAATAATGCAAGAATAAGTTCTTTCAAGGATAAACACAGTTTTTTTTGTTGTTTATGTGCAATCACAGCACCTTAAACTCTTTTATAGAGTAAAATTGCTTTCAGTTTAATCATTGATCATATATAACAGGGATTGGAAATTGTTTAATAGTGGAAACTGGAAACAAATTTCTTTTTTCTTTATCTGACACATTAAGCGCTTCATAAATACTCCCAAAGTGTATCATATTTCTTTGATTATTGGTCCCTATTTCTAACACATTCTCAAAGCCTAAGAGTGTTTAATGTGTGCTCATTAAGAAGATTGTGTATCCATATTTTCCTTTTGCATACTAGCTTAAGGCAAAATGATTGATTATCACAAGCATAGGATAGTTGCCCCAGAAAGTGTTTGGACACACTTATGTTTGAATGTCTTTGCATTATACATAAACTATCAGTCCAGTGTCATTTATTATTTAGAAATATAGAACAATAGAGTACTACATATGACATGCTAGAAAGAACGTGTCCTATCATTAATATCCCTTTCCAAACAAAAGATGATTTCTTAGATTTAGACAAAATCCGGATAAAATGTTTCATCATTGATATGAAGTGATATGAAGAAGAAACAAAACACTGATTTAAATCTCATTAGAATTTAACACTGACCTCCTAAGGAAAAACTAGTCCCTTCCCGACAGTGCATCACTTCTCAACATGGTCCACGCAGCCTCATAAAGTTCACGACATGGTAATTGTTAGTGTACTAATGAAGACGAGGGCCACATACAGCACTTTTTAATTGCAGCTCATTTCAAAGGTGATTGTGTTGAAAGTTTAGTGTAATTTCTATCCTGCTCTCTACGGAAAATGAACAAAGTGATAACAATTTTAAAAAGCTTCCAGCGGAGGCTAAAAGGAGAGGCATTAATATGATATATAATTAAAAGTGATCCTGATGAACGGTTAAAGCAAAAGGACAACTGAACAAAAGGCTGTTTCTTTTAGTGTGCAGCTCATCAAAATACCGGTAGTTATGTTATGACTGAAACTTCCAGAATTTAACTGCACTGTTCTAGTTTGTAATTATAGTACATAGCAGAACTTTTATCTCCCTTTTCCCCAGAACTTTTATTGTTTGTGATTAAATTTTCATGAAGGTCCATGAGAGAATCAAACTGCTGCTGTTAAGGCCTCTGTCGTACACTACAAACAGAATCCTATTGAAGTTATAAGATACAGTTATGTTTTTTTATTTTGCTATACTGTTACATATTATAATTTCATTCGTTCCATTACTTGTTAAATTGTCGCTCTTGTTCAGATCTTATTTATATTATTTGAATGTTCTTCTGGTTACGACTAAACCTGATGTACATGTTCTTCAGACTTGCGTAAGCAGATGGAAAGTGCGGAACTGAAGAACCAGCGCCTGAAGGAAGTGTTCCAGAAGAAGATCCAAGAGTTCCGCACTGCGTGCTACGTACTGACCGGGTACCAGATCGACATCACTGTGGAGAACCAGTACCGGCTCACTTCTGTCTACGCTGAGCATATGGAGGATTCATTACTGTTTAAGGTATGTTCATATATGTAAACTAGGGGTGGGAAAAAAAATCGATATTGCAATATATTGTTGTGCTCTTTGTTGCAATAAATAATCGATACACTAACGCCCAATATCGATATTTTATTACAACTCGAAATTATTAATTTACCCGTTGTCAGTGTCACTGTCACTACCCAATATCTACCATTCTCTTTGCAGGGGGCGCTGTTCGAGTAAATAGGGGTAAAGTGGCGCAAACAGCGGCCGGTGAAGAACACAAGTTAACTAACAACAA
>JAOTRC010000012.1:7102079-7112502 GCA_027497675.1 Cyprinella lutrensis | reverse complement strand
TTGGCTCATGTGATTTGAAAGTCGTATAGTTTTCATTTTATTCAAATTTAAAAAACGTCCCAACTTTTCCGGAATTCAGGTTGTACCTTAATTCGCGAATTCGTTATTGGCGCGTTTCAGCATCAGTGTGCACTGCGTGTGACATCTACGTTCGTCAATAAATAAATTGCACGTGTCTTGCGGAAGAACACTGTAGCCGGAGCTACTTCTCTCCAACATAATGTCTATGGAGAGTCACGCAGGCACTGGGCAACTCCGCATCCAAGTCAACCCCGGGATAAAATAGTCCGAATATAAACAATTATTATAGGCGTACCGTAGTGATTCAGCATAAGTCAAAAACATGATTTGGAAAATGGATTCATGATGTAGCCTACTCGTTCATTCTGAACAAAAGTTACGGACTGCAGCAGCTGATACAACAGCGTTCTGTTGCGCGAGTGTCCACTTGCACATATGCAACCACATAAAACTTTAACTCACACATTCTCAAAAAATGGTCACATATGCAACCAATTTGGTTGCAGTCTGGAACCCTGTAACTGCAATAAATTGTAAAGTATCGATCCAAAATTTGGCTGACAAAAGTCCCTAATGATAGACAATTCAAAAACCTAATATTATTGTTGCAGGTAAGTGCATTGAAAAGGCGTAACAAAACTTCCCCTGGACTGAAAGCACAGGCTCTACTCTTCAGCACAATGGTGACACAAATAACAAAATTTAGAGTAGTTTACTATAAGTTAAGTTATACCTATTTTATAATGTACAGATTATTACGGTTAAAATATAGTTTGTGGGTGTGGCTTTTTATCTTACATGGTTAAACCTTTAAATCCCACAGGAAAATCCACACTACAAAGAGTAAAAAGTAACATTGACAGTGTTGCAGTGAGAGAATTAAGGGAATATGTAGGTTATTGTTGAGCATTAGTGATGAATACCTGCTGTTAACAGCACAAACCCTGAAGTCAAGTCAAGTCACCTTCATTTATACAACGTTTTTAACAATAGTCAAACCTTCACCAATCAAAAATTAATACAAAATAAAAAAATAAAATAAAAAAATAAAGGTGCTGCTCAACACCCAATCAGAAAAGAGCACCATTGTATCTGGGTAAAATTTAACGCAACAACCAATGAAAAGAAAAAAAAAAGCATGGAATTCTTCACGTGATTCTGCTACCCGTACATCTTCCGAAAATTTAGTTTACCCACAGGTAAAACTAACCACTCGAGCATCACTTAGACCACAGAGTAAGTCATAATCTCCTATCGTAATGTTACAACAAATTCACAACTTGTTTGACAAAAACAATGACAACTTGACTGCAGTTACAGAATGTTTCCAGATAATTAGTATCAGTTTTTCATGAGTGTCTGTAACATAGTCAACAGTTTTACAGCCTGTTCACTGCCAACACTTGCTCAGAACAAGTAGTCTAGCTGTCTAGGCCTAGTCCTATTTTCCTCATCACATGATGACTGACATATTTTCACATTATAAAAATCTCTCTCTCTCTCTCTCTAGCCTTAAAGGGATACTCCCCCTTTTTGGAAATAGGCTCATTTTACAACTCTTCCAGTTAAACAGTTGAGTTTTTACCGTTTTCGAATCCATTCAGACGATTTTCTGATATTTAAATCAAAATCAAATCAAATTTATTTCTAAAGCACATTTAAAAACAACACAAGTTGACCAAAGTGCTTTACAGACCCAACTATACACAACAATTAGACAAAGTACACATCTAGGCAAATTAAACAAATACACATGACTAAGAGCAGTTAAAAGCAACCGAGAAAAGATAGGTCTTTAACTTAGACTTAAAGCACTCGATGGAATCGCAAGATCTAATGTGTAGAGGTAGAGTATTCTCACTGTACAGTTTCACTGTAAATTATTGGTGGTGTGATATTACAAAACTCGTTATTTGTGAATAAGTCACGCAGTTATTACTGGCGTGAGGCAGTGGACATCACAGCAATAGCAAACCACAACCATCTAATCAATTCCTAGTGGACAAAATCAAGTCCCGCCCTATATTTCTTTTTCTTGTTCTAGAAGCAGAATATTCTCGGATATTCATAACAATAACAGAAAAAAAGTCTATTGCAACTTCAGTTTTATGCTGACTTTAACACTAGTTTATTAGTAAAAAATAAAATAAATAAATGTTTTCAGAATTTTTAGGCTTTTTAACGTAACCAATCATTGTTAAATTCTTTAAAAATGCTGTAAATAGCAGCATATTGAATACAATTTAACATAAATTGGTATAATTTGCACATTCTCTTTTACAAGTGCTTAACCTGTAGCTGTAGAGCAGCAAAACACAAAAAGGACACAAAAAGTTTGTTTAAAGATTATGTAAATTAATGGATACAGTGAGTCAAATTGATGTCGTGAAGCTGAACTTATGCAATAGTATGACTATGACGTAAAGAGAGACTATTGTAGTAGCATTAATGATTAAACCACTGACAGATGTGGAATATCCTCCACCTGTGTGTGTGTGCTGTACTGTATGGCAGCTGAATATGCTTTTGTACTCACACAACCGCCATCTTGATGAACTTCTTCAGTAGTATGGCTCTCTTCAGCAGGTCCTCACAGAGACACAGCTCAGTCACCACCCAGTACTGAACCTCGTTGAAGCGACGGACAAACCGCTCAAGGTTAGCCGTAGTGGCTCCTGGGAACTTTTCCCGTCCGAAAACGTAGTAGACCAGCTCCACCTGTAGTACAGCAAACTATCTTTACCATCAACCCTTATTAAATTAAAATGCGATTTAAAAAAAAAATTATTTAGAGCACATTGTATGTCGATATACATATTCTATGTTTGTATGTGGCAGGTTGAGACTTTGCTTGGCAACCACTGTTTATTTATTATTATTACATTTTTTAATTAACTTTTATTACTTTTCCAACTAATTTTTCCACTTTGCATTGTGCCTAGTGTTATAATAGCATATGTTAATATATTACGAATAAATATATAATAACAATATATATTATGTTAATATATTTATTCAGCAAGGGTGCATTAAATTGATCAAAAGTAACAATAATTTTAGATTGTTACAAAAAATATTTCAAATAAAAGCTGTTCTTTAAATTTATCAACGAATCCTGAAAAAAAGTCACGGTTGCCACAAAAATATTAAGCAGCACAACTGTTTTCAAATTTGATATTCATAATAATAAGAAATACGTCTTGTGCACCAGGTCAGCATATTAGAATGATTTCTGAAGGATCGTGTGACACTGAAGACTGGAGTAATGATGCTGAAAAATCAGCTTTTCCAACACAGAAATAAATTAAAATTTAAAAAAAAACATAAAAATTATTAAGTGTAATAATATTATTATTTTTACTGTATTTTTAATCAAATAAATGCTGCCTCGATAAGCATTAGATACTTTTTTCCAAAAACATTAAAAAAAATCTTGTGAACGCTAGTAATATATTTACAAAACAGATTAATAATTGTCATTTTTTTCCATTCATAAACTATTTGTTCTTTAAATAAACTACATCAACAAGATAAGAGTTGCTTTTATCAGTTCTGTACTCGTTTCAGATGAAGTTGGGATGTTTTTGATTGTTCTGAATATAAAACAAATAGTCATTAAAATGTCACATGTGTCCACTTCACTTCCTTCTTGCATTCATCTGATAGGCACTTATGCAGACGTCAGATAGGCTATTTGTTTACCCAGCAGGTGTAAGTCAGGCATGTGATTCAAATGTCGTCTCGGCGGTAAAATGTTTCAGTGACTGGTTCTCTCTGACATTTTTGACTCTCGAACAGATACCGTGACATTTGTGTCTGTGTGAGATGCCAAGTACACACTAATATTTACAGTATTATGTCACAGAAGCATCACACTGATGTTTCGCTCTAATTGTGCTTAGCAATGCTAGTGATTAGATTTTAGCATTAGTCATGTTGTTCAATGTTCCTTGTTTATCTGGTTACTGCCATGAAAGGTGTAATGAATTTTGTTGTGCCAGTGACGAATTTGTTTGTTGGTTTGACTGTTACCTCATGCATGGCCATGAAGAGTTCCCAGTCGTAGCTGGTGTGCTGACTGGCCATGTCCTTGGAGCACATCTGCTCCAGAGTGTCCATGGTGCTCTTCTCTGGCACCAGCTGCTCGCTCACGGGGGTCTGTCGGGTAACACACACTCATACTTATGTTGCGTTTTTATGTTTTATGGGGACTTTCCATAGACTTTCCATAGGATACTGTAGAAAGTGTATATTCTACCCCCTTACACTAAACCTTCCCATCACAGAAAACTTCATCACTTAGTATGATTATTAAGCTTTTCCCCTTAGAATTGGCCTGATAACTCGCAATTGCGAGTTTATATCTCACGATTCTGAGAAAAAATGTCAGAATTTCGACATATAAACTCCCAATTATGTGTTATAAAGTCAGAATTGCGAGATGTAAACTCGCAATTGTGAGAAAAAAGTCAGAATTGTGAGCTAAAAAGTCGCAAATCTGTCTTTTTTTCTAAGAATTGCGACTTTGTCATGCAATTCTGACGTTATAACTCGCAATTGCTACTTTATTTCGCACAATTTTGACTTCATATCTTGCAATTGTGAAATAAAAAGTCGCAATAATTTTTTTTTATTTTATTTTTATTCAGTTGCGGAAACAAGCTTCCATAATTTCGATACCACAGTTTGAACTATTTTTCTAATTTGTTTAACAATTTGAAGAAAATATAAAATTCAGTTCAATGACTTTATTATTTATGACGGTAAATTTATGAAAGTATTGAAGGCTACATGCTGTTTCAACGAAACTATTGATGATATTGAGAAATATTGTTTATAAAAAAATCAAGTGAAAAATTAGCAACCTTCTACGCACTTATTATTATTATTACTAGTATTTTTAATGAATGGAGACATAGTTATATCTATTGCACGGTAGCCTAATATAATTATTTCGGTCAGTTTCTTTAAGTTAAATCAAAATTTTATTTTGACGGATTGCCGCGAAGACCTTTGACTTTCTGTGCGTGTATAATATGACACTATTTTTCTCAAATGAAACAGTGACTCATGCGCATCCAGAACCGGCTTTGACCGGGTACTCGGTACCTACGATATTTGGTACTGTGACGTTTACAATTTTTTAGTTCCGACTTGATACCGAAGTACCGAATATTTTGACGAAACTAATATACACATCTGCACATTCCCCTCAAAACATTGGATTCATCCGCGCTGTGCCGTGCCGAGGCACAACCCACGTAAAGTTGATAATTCCGCAAATAACTGCAATTACAGATTTCGAACAGAGATGGCGACAAAGAGGAAAAACTACGGACTGCAGCTTTAAAATGTAACTGAAGTGTGTTGGAATCATGCAATAACAGCTTCCCGATCCTAATCCACAGGTTCTGGATCTTGTTCTTGCACAAATTAAGCCCTTTGCTTAAATAAATGCATGAGATCTATTGGATGTTTTCTCTTGGATCTGAATAGATTTATGTTGGGATAGAGCCAAAGCAAGCCTTAAGCCTTAAGCTTAAACATCTATCACCAGCTCATCCTCCTCATTATACGGCTTCACTGATATGGGCCGTCATTCCCTCAAAAACCGACCTCATGACGTCAGGGTTCAACACGACCTTTTGATAGATCATGTTTTGAATGAAAATTGACAGGCAAACTGTACACCCCTCGACAGAGGTGAGTAAATTCTAGCTAGGTTTCTATTAGCTGTGTTAAGGAGGGATTATGTTGTCTTGAGGGAGTCAAAGCTTTGTAAGCGAATGAATCCCAAACCTCTAAATCCTATTAGCTGCATACAGAGGTGAGGGAACACAGAGCCATGGCTTAACCTTAAGACTGACAGACGCACAATTGTGTTTTATTGCGTCTGTTTGTCCTCTCCCTTTCAACAAATGCAACCCAGCATAATAGAAATAGTCTGAGGTCTCTATAAACCTGATTCATAAAGGGTTTGTTGCCTTTCCGAGTAAATCTTCCTATCCTTTCTCTTCGGTTTCTCCATCACTATCTAATCTGAAGCATATTCCGTCGTCACAGGCAGCAGGAAGTCTTCAAGACACGTCTGAATTCAATGTTTGCATTACATCCTGTCTAGATTCCTCTAGTTGGTTTTTGAAGACAGCATTGATATTTCCTTCACTGTCGGCGGTTTGTGTGCGTGTTTCAACTCGACTCAGTTTCTACTAAGAAATAAGCATTGTAGTCACCACCAAAGTACTTTTTGTGAGGGTATTAAATATGTAACAATATTCAGTGCAATATACACTTCCAATTTATACTCGATCTTTTCCCAAATATTAGTCTGAATTCCCTGCATTATTAAATATGTCTGCCATTGTCTTATAAGTTAACGCCTCAAGCATCTGGGACACCTTTACCATTCATTTCTTATTCATAGTTTTTGTATTGACCAAAAGCCCTATATGACCTTACCCAATTGGTTAGGCTTTCTAGTAAATGTAATTGAGTATAAAAGTCTGAAACTACCTTGAAAACCTGTTAGATTTTGTATCAAATTAAAACCATGCAAAAGGCAAGCATTTTCACTACTTGACGTTTTGGACCCGCTATATATTGCAGAAGCTCATGTGTCCGTTTATACACAAGGAAAAGAGAACAATGGAAAGGATTTTTTCTTTCCATTTTTCTTTCTCCAACCACGTAATGAATCTGATGAAAAGAAAAAGTAAATAAACTTTTATTGGCGAAGGAGAAACCGGATGGTTGTAGGAGAGGAGGGAAAGAGGAATGGATAAAGATATGCATTAGTCAGAGGACGGGAGTGCAGGAGAAAGCCCATGAATCTCAATCTAACTTTATTCAGCTGGGACCAGGAAAGAGCAAGCAAGCAAGGTCATCTGAGATAGAGTGACGCAACAATTACACAAAGCCTGCCAGACCCATTGCGATTGGTTACTTGCCCTTTGAGTATCCTTTTTATTTTATTTTTTGAGCATTTCAAGATTCCTGCCCACCCTTAACTCTCAATATAGTTTAGCAAACGAGTATAGCATAGGAAGTATTACTCACAATCTGAGCTATGATGTAGGTGTCGACATTCATTATATATGAGGGATTTTCATTACAGAGGGCTTGTCAAAGAATTGATGTTGTGCTGGGGTGTGGAAATTTTCTGTGGGTTTTTCCCAGTGTTAGAATTGGCATTATATTGTAACGCTTTACACGGTTCTTTAGTTAACATTATTAACTGCTTTATTAAGCATGCACTAATAATGTACTGAACTTATACAGCATTTATTAAAGGAGTAGTTCACTTTTCAAAAACTTTTGCTGATAATTTACTCACCCCCACGTCATCCAAGATGTCCATGTCTTTCCTTCTTCAGTCGAAAAGAAATTAAGGTTTTTGATGAAAACATTCCAGGATTTTTCTCCATATAATGGACTTCAATGGGAACCAAACGGTTCAAGATCAAAAAGACTGTTTCAGGCTTTAAAGGATTCCAGACGATGAATAAGGGTCTTATCAAGCGAAACGATCGCTCGTTAAAAAAAAAAAAAAAAAGTTTAAGTTTTATAAGCTCAAATAGTCGCCTTGCTCTGTTCTGTGACGCGCGTTCGTGACTCTCCTGTTTAAACTCATTCATCAAAATGAACAAATCTTTTTCCGAGTCAATTCGTTCATTTCGTTAATTGTATGAACCAAATGACAAGAAAAAAAGAATTCATTCGTTTTCATAAACGAGTTCGAACAGGAGAGTCGAACGTACCGTACGTCACAGAACAGAGCAAGGCGACCATTTGAGCTTATAAAACAAACTCTGTTATTTATTTATTAAATGAGTGATCGTTTCACTTGATAAAACCTTTATTCATTGTCTGGTGTTGTTTAAAGCACTTTGAACAGTTTGCAGTTTGTACTGAAACTGTCTTTTGGACCTTGAACCGTTTGGTTCCCTTTAAAATCCATTATATGGAGAAAAATCCTTGAATGTTTTCATCAAAAACCTTAATTTCTTTTCGACTGAAGGAACAGTGACATGGATATCTTGGGTGGCTATAATTACATATCTTGGATGACATCCTTTAATCATTGTTACACTATTAAAATCTTGTTAAGATTAGTTAACACACTGAACTAACCTGAACAAACAACGAACAGCTGTATTTTTAACAAAGATTAACAAATACAGCAACAAATGTATTGCTCGTGGTTAGTTCATGTTCGTTAAAACATTACCTAATGAACCTTACCGTAGAGTTTTATCCATTATATTTAGCAGAAAATGTTTCAATGCAAAAGTTTGGGGTCAGCAAGACTTTTTTTCTTTGGCCTTGGTTCAACACGGTGTTTGGATTTGGTAGCATTACTTTATGTGTTTTCAGTTTACAAAAGCAGGTTCAGCATAATGCCAGTGTACACTTGTTAGCAAAGAAAGAATATGAAAATTTATTTCATCAGTAGCGTTCCTCATTTGCAGTGTGAGGAATGAATTTGCAGCGTTCCTGTGTAATTATAGCCCTCCAGCAAATGAGATGGAAACCGAATAAGTACCTCTTTTGCACCCTATTTATTGAATTTTTCCTTTGGTCGTCATTTATCAAATGTGCTCGCTATCCTTAAGCCATAAGGTCTACATCATGTATTTGTGTAGATGTGGATGTCCTACCCACACAGCAGCAGAGATCTGATTGGTGCTCCCAGTTTCTCACGTATCCAATCAGAGGCCCTTTGAGAAAATCTGCAAACACACAGATACAAGACTTTAGTCGTTTGAGACATGAAGAATATTTCAAAGCTCTCCCATTCATCAATATGTATACTATTATAGAAATATATTTCTTATCCGTTTTATTAATTTATGGCTTAATTGCGTGCTGTATGCTTTTCTTCAGAAATTGTACAAATGTAATCTGACATTGATACACAGGTGTGACTACATCACAAGATAAACATGTCTTCAAAAAGGCTTTCATTCAAATGTTTGGCCTTCTAATGTTCTAGACAAGTACGGATATCACTGCTTAATCATAACAGAATCATATGACATGAATAGAATTGGGCGATTGGCATACATAAGTGCATTGGATTCCATCATAATGGATGCTTTTCATTTATTTCCTACATATGGATTTATTTGAAGTGGCAGCCGGCGATATTAACAGCACACACACAAGGTCTATTACCAATTTTCATCATCACTGTGGATTTCTGACTAAATGAACACCCATATAACAGAAATCATTTCCTCTGCGTGCTTGTTTAAAAGCCTTTGTAGAAAAATCTATTGCGTGCGGCATGTGGAGCAGACACTTTTCCTTCATTATGTCCACATTTGATGAGACGATAACGCTCCACGTGCAATATTTAATAAAGTCAAGAGTGTTCACGTGCACCAGAAGGATTTCCGTGGCCTCTTAGATCGAAATATTACATCGTCTCTGCAGTGAGTTCAAAAAAACGACCTGCCGAGAAACTTTTCACTTCATTTATCACAGTTCTGGAAGCGTTCCATCCTAAAAAATATATATTTTCCCATTTAGATTTTGTACGGCAACAACAATACAACTGAATATTCTTGTTCCTCTAATCGCTGTTCAATATGGAATCATTTGGTAACGTCTTACTCCTCTGAGAAACACGTATTTGACATTAATTTATGTATTTATTCGCTTTTTGAGAAGGAAAAGGCTCTGATCCACCCATCTGTGTGGCCTACATAGAGAACCTACTGTTCCTGAAATTTGCTCTATTAAGTCACACTGACCCAGGATTGAGAGGCCTCCGAGGAATATGCCCTGTGGCAATCTCTCTCTCTGTCACCACAACCTGACACCTTTACAGTCAGACACGCGCAAAATAGGCATCCCAGATATCACAAATCTGAGATAGCAACCATTTCAATAGATTACAATAGCATGTCTCTGACAGCATCACAGCAACTGCGATGATGGGAAACTAGACCATTTTGTCTTTCTAAGTGGGTGTTTTTATATGCGTTTGAAAGAATGTTCTGAGATAGATAACTGTTTTTTTTTACTACCCAAGTCTTCCTGAGCAACTTAGTTAGAATTGGTTTGACTGCCAACGTGACTTAGCAAAAAATCTGGTTTAAAGGGATAGTTCACTTTGAAATTTATTTTTGTTATGTTTTAGTTTACCTCAAGGGCCGCTATATCAAGTATATAAACTTAGCATGTTTCCGAAATATCTGCAAATGTATTAGGGTATTTCATGATTTAGTGCATCCGGAAAAATACTGTACTTACAATATACGCAACCTGCATCTTTGTAGTTGTTAAAAATGTGAAATTATCAAAAATGAGCTTGTCCTACATTTTTTTAGGGCTGGGAAACGATTAATCGCGATTAATCGCATCCAAAATAAAAGTTTGTGTTTACATAATATATGTG
>JAOTRC010000012.1:7051496-7063543 GCA_027497675.1 Cyprinella lutrensis | reverse complement strand
GACTCTCCTGTTCGAACTCGTTCATCAAAATGAACAAATCTTTTTCCGAGTCATTTGGTTCATTCAACGAACGAAACGAACCAAATGACTCGGAAAAAGATTTGTTCATTTTGATGAATGAGTTCAAACTATTTCTAATTGTTGTTTTGCTTTATTACCAGACTCAATATTTGGCACGTTGGCACATGCGCACTCTTCAAACACGGTACTTAAAATTTTCTGACTAACTAAAAGACGTAAATTACATTTGTATGTATTCTAAATAAAAGGCAACGGTCGTATTGAATGTCAGCTTGCTTATTTTGCTCAAGATAAGGATTTATTATGACTAAATCTGATGCAATATAGAAACAATGCCTCTAACCACAGGTCGAGAGCTGTCGTTCAGACCACACAGCTTTGCGATGCTGTTTGCGAATGTTCGTTGGAACGATTGTTTCGGTAAACACCGACTCGAACTATGCTGATAGCGACGGAACTTGCGATCATAGTTGGCTAACGATGCTTTCGGGAAACGCACCCCTGGTTGGTTGCTAATGAAGGTGGTATCTTACAGGTCCAAGCCCAAGTCGCTATAACATTCTAGCTCATGTACCCCCTTGAATGTAAATCTATGGAATTGTTTTAGTTTTTTTATCATGCACAAAGTCTGATTGCTTAGAATAGTAATCACACATCTCCTCGACATTCAGAACAAAAAAATCAGGGGTTTGTTCAATTTGCTAGCCTTATACGCAATAGTAATGTTCCCAGCACCCTATAATGTTTGTTCATTGCACGCCTGCACTGCAGCACTCATTCCCATTCTGAGCACATTAGGGACTACTAAACGCCAGTGTTCAGTTCCTATAGACAACAGAGTACAATTATAACCATGACATTAAAAATGTACAAAGTTTGAGCATAGACTGCAGATTGCACTGTCTCTTTGTGAAGGAATGACTTTGAGGTTTGTACAGTAAGACATCATTAGTATTGCACACACTTCTGTAATGGCCTGATGCTGCTGACACTATCTGCTCTGAACACACAATCTGATTGGAGAATACCACCCACTCCACACCTATTGGCTGGTGGGGGGTTGACAATCAAGTCTGTGCAATAAAGTGAGTCATAAAATGTCAAATGATGGACTTTCGTCAATTTAAACTTTTTTTCACACTATAATTGAAATTTAGTCTTGAAACTGGTCTAGTATAAAAAAGAGAAGGACCCAAAAAAGTGTTTCTCAAGGCAGGACCTTCAAACGAATTGCACAGAACTTCAAAAACTGTGTCACTTAGGTTCACACATTCACATGCCAACACACACTGGAGGGAAAAACTTAATCAGCACTCTCTCCCAGGGGTTTCGCTCTCTCTCTTTCTTCCTTGCCCTATCTTCTTTTTCTTTCTCACCATCACAGACACATACACTCTCCCAAACGCATGCACGCCCTCTGAAGTTTTCTGATGCGGTTTGTTTCTATGGCAACAGGAGCCCTTGTTTCCCTGCGGTCGGCTACTTGGAGTTTTTTTTTATGCCTTTAATTATGAATGGAGGGGTTTGATAATCAGAGAAAGATACAGACATATGCAGAATGAATGATTTAAATCTTGTATTCTCGGCTCTTTTCCTTTTAGGAAGGGACAGCACGCCAAAGGAAAGGCCTGACAAATCTCAAGTAAGTGTTTGTGTGTGTGTGTTGTGTTCGTTTAAAACATTATACTTACAAGTTTCTTCTACTTGCCCAATTTGTTGGACAAAACGGATCTATTTGGTTAACCGGTATGTGCCAAAGAAGCTAGATGCTGTAAGCTCTTTTAAATCTTTATAACATGTTGAAAAGAGAAATCGTCCCTTTTTCTTTCTCTTTTTCCCTTGAAGGCATTCATACTGTTTAATGTTTATAAATTTACACACACTTTTGCTCAAAATCTATTTTGTGGCAAGAAAAGTACTTCTTTAGGGGGAACATTTTGGAAGCATTTGAACAATATTTTCACTAATATACAGTACATTACTATTCAAAAGATCAGTAAAGATACTTCAATTAAATTATTTAGCAAGGATGCATTACATTGATCAAAACTGACAGAAAAATAGATTTTGATTTCAAATAATTCTGTTATTTTCAACCAAAATGTATGTCGTTTCCACAAAAATATTAAGCAGCACATTTACGTTCAACGTCGGTGAAAATAAGAAATGTTTCTTGAGCAGCAAATCACCATATAGAATGATTTCCGAAGGATCATGTGACACTAAAGACTGGAAAAATTCAGCTTTGCCATCACAGGAACAAAATTGTCATAAAACTTGACAATTTTACAGTGTTTACTGTATTTTTAGATCAGCCTTGGTGATGTTCGAAAACTTTTCATAAGACCACTGGTTCTTTTGTGCAAGTTCTGTATAAGAACGAGAGCTTTGGAGTATGACAGAAATATCATTTACCCAGTAATTATATCTGAAACGCAGACAGATGCACACAAACATCCAAACACCTACTTATACAGTCTGCAATGGCAAACTACGGCTATGGAAAGCAAATACTGTAACGACCAGATATATGGCTGTCAGAAAACATTAAAGCAAACTCGATACAAAGCGCTAATGGTGTCTCCATTGTTATTCGTAACTAAACACTTCAGTAATGCTTTCATTATTGGTTTATCAGTTTTCCTGCAAACGCGTGAAATCTTTGTGTCCTTGCCAATTGTGTTTTGAGTTTTCCCAGTTGCGTCTTTAAAAAGCAAACTCTCTCTTAGTCACGAACTCGCTCCCTTTCTCCGTGGCCACAGGGGAAATATCCGCCGCTACACAAAGCCTGCATTTATCTTAATTACATTTACCTGCTCTAACAGTCTAAGAGATGCTCGTTCACCCCCTCTGATTGTCTATATTTATCCTCAATCTGACTAACTCGCTATGAACGCTTTTTAAAAGTAATTGATTTTTTTTCTTTCTATGCTCCGATGTGGTCTAGTGGTGGTCTTACATCCTCTAGTCTAGAAAGTGAGTGTTCATTAAGAAGCACTTGTACATTTTAATGCAAATGTCTTATGTAAGTGGGGGAAAAAGCAAACAATATAATCTAGAGAAGAGGCAATAACAGCATAACAGCATAACAGAGGGAATGAAGATGCTAGAGATGAGGTAAAGTTTGTATTTAAGGTAAGGAAGGCCATTTTTGGTGAGGCTAACAATTAGCGAGCTAGCTTTAAAGCATAAGATCCCACACAAAACACATGAACACATGCGTGAAGCAAAAAAAAAAAAAAAAAAAGAATCAGATCCAGTGCAATGATTGGACGAACATATGGTCATACGGCTTCCACAGATGATATATATATAAACACACACACAATACAATTAGACCACTTCACTTAGTGATATCAGCATGTGAAGAGGCTTTCACCAAGCTTAACAATAAAACATTCTAGAGAAATCACCCTACCCTGGCTTTAAGAGTTAACCCTGTTTAGCATTTCTGTAAAAATTGTATTCTTTGTGATATTTTTATGAGACCAACAAAAACTGAAAATGTATTATTTTAATATGACATAGCCTAGATATACTGTAAGTAAGACAACGTTGTTGACAAAAAACATGATCCCACACATTTCACACTGAGCTTAAAGGGATAGTTCACCCCCAAAATAAACTCTTTCATCATTTACTCACCCTCAAGTTGTTCCAAACCTGTATAAATTGCATTCTTCCTCTGAACACATAATAAATTGGAAGAATATGAGTAACCAAGCAGTTGATGGACCCCATTGACTTCCGTAGCATAGAAAATAAAAAAACACTCTTCAAAATATCTTTTTTGTGTGTTCAGCAGAAGAGAGAAATTCATACAGGTTTGGAACCACTTGAGTAAATGATGACAGAATTTTCATTTTGGGCACTCAAAAAAATAATCTGTTGAACGAACTTAATTAAATTAAGGAAAGGTTTTCCACGAAATTGAATTTCATTTTTCCAACAAATTCAAATTAGTTTGAAATAATTTGTTGTAATCTTGTTGTATGAATTTAAATAATTTAGTCATTCCTATAGATAAAGTTTTGTCAGGTTAACTATATTTAGTTTTGACATGCCTTAATTCACCAACATTATAATTTTAGATATTTTGACTATCCCTTTAACCCCTTGTTATCGTTGGATCCTTGAACCCCTGATAGAGAAATGTTTCACACTTGTAATTTAGAAGCAAGATTAATACTAAAGGATGCTTTTAACCTGGGGTGAAACACTGTTTCAGAGCAGGTTGAGGTTACATCCACTTTTTTCCTCCACAAACATGTTCAGTGTGAAATGATGCAGCGTTAGAATGACAACCTATCACTGTGTTTTGGACAGTATAACAGAAACTCTGTGTGTATTATCTTAAAAAAGCGTAAAATGGTGATGCAAAATGCTTCAATTAGAATGAAGAGCCCTTTATAAGTCCAAAAAAATCCATTCAGAAAAAAAAACTTGATAGTATAGTCGGCACTAAATGAGGATGCCCAATGCAAGAGCTTTCACCCAATCAACTGACACTGCAAATATGCTAATAAGAACGTTAACCCAGGGTTCTGGAATGTACAGTGTGAAACGTCAGCTTATAGTTGTTAACATCGGATGAATAATGAGCGGTGTGAAATGAGAAGCATTTTTGGGATAATGTAGGATTCTGTTTACCCGAGGTTTACAATGCCCCAATATTCAAAGTGTGAAAATCCCTGGGCTGTGCTTTCCAAAAGCATTGTAAGCCTAAGTAAATTGTAGAACCATCAACTTCAGCTCACAATGCTTTTGAGAAAGTCTTCATTTTGAATAGTGTATCTTGATTAGTATATATAATTTAAAAAGTATAACATATGCTAGACAATTTGCTCATGGTATTTTTCTGTATTAATATTTAATAGTGTTCTGGGACAGGTACATGCTTCCTGCGCAGAGCAGTCAACTGGACTGAGATCACAGCTTTGAGTAAACCTTTGTAACGCATTCATTCTTTCAAACCTTTTGTTCTTGAGCCACTCTGATGGCCTTGTGTTTGTGATGATTATCATGATAGAAGTGGTTCACATGAACCTTTTTTGCAGTAGTTATTTGTATTTCGCACCATCTTCTCTTCTTTCTACTTTAACAGGATGTCCTGATGAAAAGTATGATGCAACCACTGCAAATATAGGCTGTAAACACAGTGTTTTATCCAGTCGGAAAAGTTTAGCTCCTATCTACTTGAAAGGGGAAAACTGAAATTTTCAAAACTTTTTGTCTCCTCATAAGAAAATGATGATGGTTTTGCATTATGCAATAGTTTTCTTAAGCTGACTGGTTCTTGTAATTGAAAGGCAGGACTTATTTTACATAAACCTCCCATACAGCAGAACTCTTTATAATCATTGGCAGTTTGATCTACCTTTGTTCTCGAGTTCTTGAACTTTGTAGCTCTTTCAAAGTGACTGTTAAGTCTTGTTCTGGTGGTTTAATGTAGTTTAATGCTTGGATCTAAAGAACAGTTGATATTTAAAATAGATATACAAAAAAGATACTTAACATAGTTTACAAGACTTGGATGTAGTTTTTGTAAACTATGTTAAATATCTTCTTTCCACAACTGTTCTTTAGATCCAAACAGAGTTTAAAAAATGCATTTTTGTTATATAGGTCAGTGGAGAGCTGACAGGAAGGTGGAGGGAGGAAGAGAGAGAGAGAGAGAGAGAGAGAGAGAATGAGATCAGGACATGTCCCATGCCAGACCGGGTCTCCCTGAGCTGTGCTTTATATTATATGTATGTCGTGAGCTATGGATTCTGTGCCAGAGCTGCAACCCGATCTTATGTTTATTTTACAAAGTTGCCAGTTGTCAGCAAGATTCGAATTTGTGACTTAAACTGTCGCATTGAAAGGGTTAGTTCACCCAAAAATGAAAATTCTGTTGCACTCAAGCACCATCATATTGTTCACAAACATGTTCACTTAATACATGACATCACTTATTTTCCTATTGGTTATTAATATTCAGAATGAATCCTGCTGTCATTTGGCTGAATAAGACATCGGAGAGAAATGAGACTCAAGAGACTACGCTCTCTGAGCATGATGAATCATTACCACACATATTTTTTAATTAGCCAGCGCCGGAGGCTAAAGCACACCTTCCCTCGACCTCATGCTGTGACACATACCAACAACAACAAAAAGTAAGGAGAAAAGTAAATAAAAGAGGTCCCTGAAAGTTCATTTTCATGAGGTAAATGAAATCATAAAGATATTCAGATTTTCATTTCAAATAAAGCATGTTTATTTGAAATGAAAAAAAAAAACACTTCACTTTTTCTCAGGCTGAGAAAAAATCATAAAAGATATGACAGTGTACTATTATTTAGGGCAGCAACAAAGACAAAAAGTTATGTGTGTAATATGTCAGTGACAACACTTTTTTTCGGACTGAAGATTCTAAAAATCCAATACTGACAATGATTTAAATTTAACTAACGAATGTTTTTAGATTCTAAATTAGAATTAATTTTTGATAATATTTGTGAGGCTAAAAGTAAAAACTGTCCGGAGATTGTTAATAATGGTAAAAACAAAAATTAAATGTAGGGCTGTCAAACGATTAATCGCGATTAATCGCATCCAAAATAAAAGTTTGTGTTCTTAAATATACATGCAAAGTTACACACACATGCATGTATATTTAAGAAAAAAAATATTATTTATATATAAAATATTTATACATAAATTAAATTATATATAAATCTAGTATATACATGAAAATATTTCTTAAAATATTCAAGCATATGTCTGTATTTATATATATATAATAATTATACACAGTCCACCCATATTATGTAAACACAAACTTTTATTTTGGATGCGATTAATCATGATTAATCGTTTGACAGCCCTAATTGAAAGGCTTCAAATCTGGGGAGAAAAGGTATTAATAATATTTTAAATATATAAATTCATAATCTTTATAGGTTTATAGGTTCAGACTGAATCTGGTCAAATGCAGTAATGCCAAGAAAACATTTATCAATCAAAAATTCATGATATTTGTAACGATATTTTCACCTTAATAAATATATTTGAAAACATTTTTGAAAGTAATGGTCAAGTAAATATTTTATTACATTTTCTATGGTTATATTACATTTTTTTACTATTATTTTGTTGTTGTTGTTGACAATGTTTTATTTTTATTTTTTATTTAATTATTTATTTTTTATTTATTTATTAATTATTAATATTGTTATTTAATTATTTATTTATCTAATTAAATAAAATTAATTTTATTTATTTTTTATTTAATTTTTAGATTTTTCTGAATGTATCAAACCAACATGAATACATAACATGTTTTAAATTAGATATGTTTTAATAATTTCTCTCAACTTCCCAGACATCATATAAACAGCCCTCAGGCTCGCAGACCTCTGCCATGCGAACGGGAAAAAGCTTCCCGACGTAAAGGCTCTGAGGCAGTAAACTTTCGTCCAATTAGAGTACACATTTGATGTTGGTCTCCCATACATGCCAATGTGAAAATTGCTATTAGTCACAGTCCTAGTTTGTGTGCTTTTTGTGTGATATAATCTCAGCACTCACAGCCCCATCTTTACTCTATTAAATTGAAGTGTTCAAGGGAAACAAAACACTGATGGCGGAGCGCTACTAGGGGAAGTTTGCTGAGTGCTTCTGTCTTATCTGTGCTTAACAGGCCATGGTGTTAATGTGCGAGTCGTGGCAGATATTGCAACTTCCTGCTGATCTGTCTCCAGGTTTCATAATTTTCTTTTATAATGACTACAGCTATAGATTGGTGGCTGGGACAGCTGGTCTGAGAACATCCCAGCTTGTGCCAAAAGCAACACTGCAGTCTTTCTTTCAAATGTTCCTGTTTACCTCAGCAAACTTCCAAACTGCTAATCTTTGGCTATAACTTATACTCATAAAACACCTTGATTGAACTACTTGGTGTTCAAATCTTTGTTAAAGGGATAGTTCACTTTGAAATTAATTTTTGGGATGTTTTAGCTTAACTCAAGGGCATCCAAGATGTAGGTGTTTTTGTTTCCGCAATAGTTTCAATTTTGATATAATGCAGGTCTATGGTCACCACCTCAAAGCGCATGCACAGAGAAGTCCAAATTAAACATGATTTAATGACTCGTAAATGTAAGTAAACATTGGAAACAAGCCATTTGTGTGAGAAAACAAACAGTGTTTATATTGTTTTTACCTCTTGCAACCACAGCCAAAAAGGGCCCTTGCCCTCATCACTTGGACGTGGCTGTGGTTTCAAGAGGTAAAAACGATATAAATACTGTTCATTTTCTCACACAAACCGCTTGTTTTGTGTCTTAGGCCATCATTGTGTACTTACATTTACGAGTCATTAAATAACGTTTAATTTGAACTTCTCTGTGCATGCTCTTTGAGGTGGTGACCATTGACCTCCATTATATGACTAAAAGACATGAACGGTTTGACCTAAAAATATCAAAATTGAAACTATTGCGGAAACAAAGACAACTACATCTTGGATGCCCTTGAGTTAAGCTAAAACATACCAAAATTAATTTCAAAGTGAACTATCCCTAAATGTGCAAGACAACCCAAATATTTTTAAGCTATGAGCTATATTTTAAGTACAAGAAAACTGCTTCTCAAAAAAGCCTGAGTTAGGGGAGCCGCACAAAGTTTGAGAAGTCAAGGAAGATGGCCAGACTTGACTTCTCTTGAGACGTAAAGCATTCAGGTGTATCCAATTTTCTAAGCTGGTCCACACAACTGGGTTCTTTTCCTCTTATAATCTCTTAAGAGTTGCAGTAAAGCTGCTGTATGACTGACTGGTCAAATTAAGTATCACAAGCATTTGTACATTTACATCTTAAATTTTCTGGTCTTTACCATGTTGTTGCTATGCTGCATCTACAATATTCTGGCTATGCAAAATGGATGGTGATTTAATTTAATATCTAAACAGCACAATTATTGCGGCTGTGTCAAATAACTGTGATTCTATCAAATAATCACGATCAGACAATTAATCAATAATTATGACAGGCCTAAGAAGCAAAAAATGACATATACCATTCACTTTCCCAAGGGATATTTCACCAAAAAGTGAATTGTCATCATTTAAGGGCCATTCACAAAGTCTTTTAAGATGTTAATAATCATTGTAACTCTGTGAGAATAGGAAAGTAATGTTGGAACCACTTTCTAAAGTATACTTTTCCAGCGGATGAATGATAAAAGGACAGACGTCACAACTGCTTATTATAAATAGAATAATCGTTTGTTGATATGGACTAATATAGTTTGCATTATCGCTCTTGGAGTGAACGGTCCTTTACTCACCCTCATGTCATTCCAAAAATAACTTTCTTTCTTCTGTGAAACACGAAGGAAGATATTTTGATGAACGTTAGATTCCAAAACAACACTGGACTTTCATTGCATGGATTAAAAAATATATATTTTTCAAGATATCATACATGTTCGGAAACGGTATGAGGGCGAGTACATACACTATAAAAAATATTGTTGGTTTAACTTAAAAATGAAGTAACCTGGTTGCCTTAAAATTTTAAGTTCTCTAAAATGGAAAAATTTAGTTAATATAATGAAGGAGATTGATTTAATCATTAGAAACTCAAAATATTATGTTATCTGAACAACATAAATTATCTAAGTTGATTTTACAAAAGAAAAATAGTTGTGATAACAAATCATGAAAATATATGACAGAGTTTAACCCTTTGAAGTACGCACCAAGAAAAAAGCAATGGAAATTTTTTTTGTTTGCATTTCTTATCTTCTTATGTTGCTAGTAACCACACTCAATGTATTTTTTTTCGACATATCCCATAATTTAAAAAATATTGGCCTCTGCCAAATGGTTGAGAGATGTCACTTAATGGCAATAAATGGTACCGGAATTCATACACATACTTTGCCATACTTTTTCATTGCCTATCATAAAACCTTTTCTAGTATTGACAAAACACATTGTCAGAAAACTCAAGGTTCCATATTTTGTAACAGAAGTTATATTTGGACAGAAATGTATTAATTAGTTACAGCAGAATGCATACAATTAAATTCAACGGAATTTGTCATTTTTGGTATTACGCCTCATCAAAATCTCATGAGAACTTCAATTTTTGTGAAATTTGGAACACAACTTGGTTAGATTTGGCTTTGATTTTATAGTAATTTTATAGGAAAAAATATTTAGTAAAATATATATTTTATATAAAAGAAAAATACTTTGTACAGTGTATTTGATTTAATGTAAATTTAAAACTTCCATAACTTTTTGATACTTTTATTTTTTTGAAGTGTTTTTACTTAAGCAATAATCTGCTGACTGTTTTCTTTAAAACAAGACTAAACTGGTGACAACGGGTGACAATTAACCGTTAAGTGCCAAATCAACTGTTTGGTTGAGCAATTGAGTTTTTATTAAAAATATACTAAAGTTTATATAAGTTTATAATATACTAAAGTAATATCATTTTGTAAAGTTAAGGCTCTTACAATGTAATATGTAAAAAAAATATGCAAATTTCATCAAAAACACTTCACATGGCTTAGAAGAAGTGTTGTGCAAGTGCTTTTGATTGACACTTTGAAATCTAGTGGATTTTTTTTTCTGGCACAATATACCTCAACCAGATGATAGAGATGGCTCAATCAGTACGAGTTAAGTCCTCTCAATAAAATATAGTGACTAAAAATATGCTCAACCATTTGGTTGAGAAGTCACTAAAAGGGTTAAATATTTTTTGGGGGGTGAACTGTCCCTTTAATGACAATTACCAGGCTAAAATAAACAAGGCTATTCAAGTCCTCTAACCCTGAGAAACACGGCAAAAGTTCTAATCGTGCGAGACTGAAGCACTGAAGTGGGCAGGCCATTGGCAACACTTTAATTCTATAACAGTGTCTTTAATTAAATTCATGAATTTCCGGAAGGTAAAAACAAGTGGAGCGGCAGCATTGTGGATGCGCTCGAGGGGGTGTGTGGTTGATGCTGGTAGACTGGGCAAAGAGCTTCTATGCCTTAGGTTATTAAAATCCCCAAAGGCGAAGAATAGATCTCCACTAATGACAGGATTAAGAATAAGAGCCATTCATCTCACGCAGATTTGCCCCACTGCTTTTCTGCACTCGCCGCTAACTGCACTACTTTTAATTGGCCGAGACTGCGGCGAAAGATCCTCAATTAGACGCTCGGTGCCAGATCTCCTGGGTTAGAGAACTGGCGCGGAACCAAAAACAGGCTTAAGACGTGCGGAAGTAAGAACAAAGAGGGGAAACGGCGAAAGGCTCCGGCCTTGACACGTACACACACACTTTCATCATTAAAGAAGAACTCGGTAAAAGAGTCTTCTTGACATCTGAGCTGAGCGCATGTGGATTTCCACTAGAAACCTTGGGGGTCCGACTGACAGGTTTGTCTGATTAATGGATGACTATCTGCCTCTCCATCTTCACTGTATGTTCTCCGTCATGACTTTCAAAAGACCCTCACCGAGAGCGGTGGAGACACATCACTGTTAGCGTGTAAATTAGGACCTCAAGGTGAAAGAAGAGAATGCAATAGAGAGAATGAAGCGGTATGCGATGACTTATAATGTGTGCTGTGACTTTTCAACTTCATTTGTTTGAGCTTTGGCAGTTTTGCTCTGATACTGGAGCTACATCATGCTGGCAAAATCCATGCTTACATTCAACGGTAATTCAACAGACTAAAACAGTTTCTAACAATCGCTAGAACCGATTTCTTAATACTTAATTCACTTTTCCAATACTCTTCACACAGTGAGCACAACAGCAGTCTTTGTGGGTTAAACTGTGGTTCGTTTATCCTCATCGCTTTTGATTTTTTTTTTTTGCCCACGACATCTAAGCAGGGGCGGAGTGGCAATCGAGAGAGTGTTTCGAGGCCGAGAGGTAGTTCAATTTTTTAAAAAAACTTTTGCTGATAATTTACTCACCTCCATGTCATCCAAGATGTCCATGTCTTTCTTTCTTCAGTCGAAAAG
>JAOTRC010000012.1:7018686-7031468 GCA_027497675.1 Cyprinella lutrensis | reverse complement strand
CCCATTGAAGTCCATTATATGGACAAAATCCTGGAATGTTTTCATCAAAAACCTTAATTTCTTTTCGACTGAAGAAAGAAAGACATGAACATGTTGGATGACATGGGGGTGAGTAAATTATCAGCAAAAGTTTTTTTAAAAGTGAACTACTCCTTTAAGGGAATAACATAATTTAATATGGAAAAAACAGTTGAGTATCCCTTTAAATAAATTTTAAAGTACATGGATACTTTGCCTGTTGCTATGGTTACTCACAGCTGATGTAGCCAGTGCGAACAGTAAACAGTCAGTTTCACCTGAACTTCACCAGGTGTCCTCTATCACTTTTAATGGACACCCTGCAGCCAATCAGAATCAAGTATTCACCCAGACCATGGTATAGCTCTACAAAACGCCCATATTTCCACTAGTGTGGTTTCATCGTTTTTATAACTTTACTATAATTCTAAAATATGTAATAATGAGTTTGATGTGTTCTGATGTGGTAAAGATGGATGTTCACTCACTTCTCTGCCGGGACGAGAGGCTGAAACTTCCACTGGTCTTCCTCCGTGTCAAACTGAAGTCTGTTCATTATTTTATTCTTCTCTTCAGGAGGTATAAAGTTCTCTATGATCAGATATCTACAGAGACAGACACATGAGCTGTAAGCACTGTATACAGAGGTGTGTATAGCTGTCGTTTTATATTGGAGACAGAATTGTTCCTAGAATCCACTGACAAAGACGTCATCACCAGGGGACGTGTGTGTGTGTGTGTGTGTGTGTGTTTAGAGTCAGACTCACTTGAATTTGAGCTCTCGGGTCAGTTCGTTCTGTGTCTGCTCCAGCTCCTGTCGACTCCTCACATGCTCATCGTTCACATCCTGAATATCAGCCTTCAGAGACTGAAGCTTCGCATACAGCTGAGAGAGAGAGAGAGAGAGAGAGAGAGAGAGAGAGAGAGAGAGAGACATGTGATCATCCATACACCCATCATCATCATCATCATACTTTCATCCACCCCTCATCATCCATTTTTTATCATCATCCATCCATCACCATCATCTGCCCTTCATCATCATCCATCCATTCTGCATCATTATCTCTCTTTCATCATCATCCTCTCCTCCATCTTTCATCATCATCTATCCTTCATCATTATCATCATCATCTGTCCATCATCATTATCTGTCCTTCATCGTCATCATCCATTCTTCTTCTTAATCATCTATCCTTCATCATCATCGTCACCTGCCCTTCATCATCAACATCATCATTATCCTCTCATATATCCTTCATCATCATCACCTACCCTTCATCATCATCATCCTTTCATGTATCCTTCATCATCATCATCACCTACCCTTCATCATCATCTCATATTTGCTCCATCATCATCACCTGCCCTTCATCATCAACATCATCATCATCCTCTCATATATCCTTCATCTGTCCATCATCATCATCCATTCTTCTAAATCCTCTATCCTTCATCATCTTCACTTGCCCATCATCATCATCGTCCTCTCATATATCCTTTATCATCATCTGTCCTTGATCATCATCATCATCCATTCTTCTTAATCATCTTTCCTTCATTATCATCATCATCCATCCATTATCAAAATCAGTCCTTAATCATACATCCATGTTCATCATCATCATCATCATCAATGTTATCCATGCTTCATCATAATCATCATCCATCCATACATCATTCCTCATCATCCTCATCTTCTTCATCCATGTATCCATCTACTGAACGTCATCATCATCTCTCATGCTATGACTGTGGTCAGTGATCCCGTCAGTGTTAGTGTGAGGCGTCCAGTGTCACGCAGCAGGGGTTAAAGGTGAAGCTCAGGATCAGGAAGGAGCATGTAAAGGTGAGGTCAGGCGCAGTGTGTTCCAGTTACTCCATTACAACCCAACAGGAAGTCATGAGTTCTGACAGGAAGTGGCGTGCAGATGGGATCGGTGGAGCTCAGCCCTGTTTAGCCTGTCCACTATTGAGAATTAAATCTCCGAAGTCATCAGAGATTCAGAAAGAGGGTTTTGGTGGTTAGCATGCCAGCGGTAGCCATGAAGATTAATGCAGGTCGGCTTATTAGTTGCTGTGAAAGCTTTAATGCCAAGACTAGCGTTTAGCATTAGCCTCTGACAGTCAGCAACCGAGCAAAAACAAACTAACCTTCTTGTACTGATAAAAGGTGTTTAATTTTCACAGGGAGGTGGGGTCATGGGTTGTTCCAGGGGTCAAATGTCAAAGGTCCAGAATTAAGGGGGAGCAAGAGGAACAGAGGAGTTAGGGAACTCAGTGCTGGCATATTTATTTATTGTCACTCAATATTCAGTGGTTGCTTAAAGGGATAGTTCAAACGATAAGCCTGTAAAAACTATATAAATACTGTTGGTTTTCTCACACAAACTGCTCGTTTCGTGTCTTAGGCCATCAATGTGTACTTACTTTTACGAGTCATTAAATCATGTTTAATTTGGACTTCTCTGTGCATGCTCTTTGAGGTGGTGACCATAGACCTCCATTATATGACTGACAGACAAGAACGGTTTGACCTTAAAATATAAAAATTGAAACTACTGCGGAAAGAAAGACACCTACATCTTGGATGACACTGAGGTAAGCTAAAACATGCCAAAAATTAATTTCAAAGTGAACCATCCCTTTAATGTTGTTACCTTGGCAAACCCCGTTAATTGTCTTCTGATTTATTTTTACCTTATTTATACTCAGTTTGAAATGGTGTCATACAAGAGACTCACCCCTGAGGAGGTTCATTTCTCTGGAGCCGCATTATTGGATCCTGACGAGTCAACGGACGCCGATGGGAAGGAAGTCGACCCAGAACTCCCCCTGCTGCCCCAGAGCCCTCGCTGCTCCGTCACCACTGCCCTACTGGCCCTTGGAGGACTTATTGTGGTTCTCTCTGGTGTCTGGATGCTTGGAACTATATTTTGGTTTCATAATCCACCCTCTACAGATCCCCATAGACTCCCTCCACCTGCCGTGGCTAAAAGACCAAACGGGACGCGGCTGGAGCCACAGTCCTGCTGGAATATTCCGGAAGCGGGGAGGTTTGACTGCTATCCTGAGAGAGGTGTGGTGGTCACGGAGGAGATGTGCCACGCTCGAAACTGCTGCTTCATACAGCAGTCGCAGGCCAAGACATCGGGACGGAATGGAGTGCCGTGGTGTTTCTACACACCCGACTATCCATCCTATGAGTTGGTGTCTATTATTGACACCGAGATGGGGAAGGTGGGGAAACTGCTCCGGAACAAAAAGACATATTATCCAAAAGACATAGATGCACTGCAGTTGGAAGTGCTGTATGAGGAAGACAACAGACTGCGTGTGAAGGTGAGAGCATTTTGGGTCTTTATTCTTGTGATCTCTCAGAATAAGTTAATGATTAATGTTGATGTTGGAAGTCCTAAATACTTATTTTTTGAGTGGTGAAATGATCTGTTAGCATTCATATCACTCTCAGACCACCAAAATGCAAAGAAAGATCTGACTACAAAAGGATCCTCAATATATTGGTACCAGATCTGTTGACATTAAAAATGAACAGTTTTAAATTATGAATTAAAATGATTACATATTCAATCATTTAAAAATGTAACATTTAAATTAAAATGTAACATTTTTTAAAGAAGTATCTTTTGCTCACCAAGGCAGCATTTCTTTGATCAAAATTCTGTAAAAACAGTAATATTGAGAAATATTGCATTTTAAATAACTGATTTCTATTTTAACATATTGTACAATGTAATTTATTCCTGTGATGCAAAGCTGATTTTTCAGCATCATTACCCCAGTCTTCAGTGTCACATGATCCTTCAGAAATCATTTTATATGCAGATTTGCTGCTCAAGAAACAATGCTTATAATAATTATCATCACAGTTGAAAACAACTTATTATCTTTGTGGAAAAGGTGTTTTTTTAATAATTTTTAATATTAATTATTTTTAAATAATAATAATAGTAATTTTAATAATAATAATAATAATTTTTAATTATTATGGAATTATTATTATTGAAAGTTCAAGAGAATATCATTTATCTGAAATGTAATTCTTTTGTAACAAAGTAAGAGTATTTGTTATTTTTATTGATTTTCATAACATTATAAATGTCTTTGCTGTTGCGTATAGTCAATGTGATATATACTTGCTAAAGTATAATTTGTTTTTTTTAAATATAATTTTTTTTAATTTTTTTTAAATATATATATTAAAGTCAGTTATTGTTTATTTTTAACTAAAGTAATTTTGAGGTAATAATTCAAGTACACTGTTAAATTTAATCTTTGGCAGATCTTAACCATTTATTTATTATCAGTCTTAACTTGACAAAAATAACATGCATACATAAAAATACATAAATAACAGCTTAATAATATTGGCCAGAATATTAATATTGCTATGTCCCTGTTAGAAAACGTCTTTAGATATTCGTAACCTTGTACATTTATTTATTGTTTCATAATATTCAATTGTCTCATACAGATAACAGACCCGTCTGAAAAGAGGTACGAGGTGCCAATCGATGTTCCTGTTGTTCAGAAAAGAGCATCAAATCCTTCTTACACCATAGACTTCATCGAAGAACCTTTCGGGCTGATTGTCAAGAGAACACAGACAGGAACTGTGCTGTAAGGACTGTTTTTTTTTTTTTTTGTCAACTAGCATGAGAAAATGGACATGCCTTTCAATTGAAAATGCAACGATTTAATTTATTTTACCATTAGAAATGCTGATCAGAAAACTCTAGTTTAGAGATCTATAGTGTGTATCAGCATTGAGTTATTAACATAAGTGTTCACATTCCATTAGGCTGAATACATCTATAGCTCCTCTCTTCTATGCGGATCAGTTCCTGCAGATGTCCACGTCATTACCGTCACGTTTCATATATGGACTGGGTGAACATCGCTCCAACTTTCTGCATGACGTCCAGTGGAACACACTCACCATGTGGGCTCGAGATGTTCCACCCATGGTAACATCATGAATTTTGTCTTGTCTATCTTTCAAATTTGAGGATTTAAAACACTGAAAATAAGAAGTTTAGCACAATTATTGGCCTTTCATCTAGTCTATAGGAACACTGTCACATCACAGATTACAAAATGTACTAAATTGCACTTTTCTGTACTGCTTGATTGTTTTTTCAGGAGCTGACCAACCTCTATGGCGTCCATCCCTTTTATCTTTCTGTGGAATCTGATGGAATGGCACATGGGTTTTTCATGCTCAACAGCAATGCAATGGGTGGGTTCATCACACACATACACACACATGCACGCTTCATTCTAGCATGATCTTGAGGTAATGGTTAATATGAATTAATTTGAACCTGCTGAAATGTTCCTATTAATATATTTTCTTTCCAACTGTGCAATCTGAGTAATAAATAAATATATTTCCCCACTAACCACAGCAGTCCAGTGCCCGTCTTCTCATTAACTGTGTTTTTCTCTTACTGATCATATTTCACACCTGCTGAGTTTACATTTTCAAAGTCATTTGACTGATAAAAGCATTGCTTGTGTGTGTAGTAAAGTCTTTTAAAATATTTGATGGAATGTGTGGTACATTCCTTAAATTTAATGGTTAAATATTTAATTATTAAATGGTAACGTACACAGCATCGAGGAGATTGACACAAATACTGTCAATCAATGACACAATAATGTTTTTGCCTGTGACTCTGTTTTTTGTGGATATAATAATCTAAATAATCTGTCATGTAGATGTGGCTCTGCAACCTGCACCTGCTCTCACCTGGCGTATGATTGGCGGGATCCTCGACTTTTACGTTTTCCTGGGCCCAGATCCCGTCTCTGTGATTGGACAGTACCTGGATGTTGTAGGTCAGCAAGCGCCATAAGCAGTACTTGATTTTGCACTTTGACATGAATCAGAAGTTGACCTACTCATGATGTTATCTTCTCTCGTTAGGTAAGCCTGCAATGCCCATCTACTGGGCTCTGGGCTATCATCTCTGCCGATGGGGCTACAAGTCTAGCAACAAAACCTGGAATGTTGTGAGAGAAATGCGGAATTATGGGATACCTCAGGTACTGTACTGTAGCTGTTACATCATTTTCATTAAAAGAAAATGAAGCTTTGGTCTAATAGCACATTGGTACCTAGTCAACCGTTCTCTGAGATTTGTTTTCATGATAATTGAATGTAAAAAGTTTAATCTCAAACTGTTTAGCATATAACGCTAGTATATAGGGCATAGAGTAATGAAAAATAAAATCACTAGTTAATACCACTAACAAGGCTCAAAATAGCCCCACACTAACACAGTAGCATAATCAGGGTCCCTACATGCAAAACGAAGCATTGAGAACTTTGTAAGTGTACAGACCGTTTAATTGGAAGATATTATGTAAAGACAGTCCACTTCGCGTATACAGGCAGGAGCCATCTTTGGAAAACTTCTTTTGGTCTCGACAAGTCAAACCAGGAATGCCATGCCAAGTGAGCTGATCTGTATTTGGCAAGGCGTTCGTGGTTCGATTTGTCGAGACTGATTTCCAAAGATGTCTCCTGCCTGTATGCATGTTCCATGAAGATGTTGCACTTCACTATTATTCACCCACGCTCTGTTCAGGGACTCTTTACATTTCTGTTCATCAAATGTCTGTAAAATCTTTTCTGTTTATGTCTCATTTGTTGACTAATGAGACTTGACATGACTAATTATATATTCTACAAAACAAATTGATTTTTTATCTTTCAGGACGTTCAGTGGAATGACATTGACTACATGGATCGTGCTCTAGATTTTACTTACGAGCCTATGAACTTTTCAACCCTACCTGATCTCGTTAAAGACCTTCATGCACATGATCAACACTACGTCATGATTCTGGTACACCCTCACTTTGATTGACTATGAACTACACCTTAGGTAACTACTAGGAAAGCTAAATGGTCTTGAAGGGGATAGGGATATCGGTACCCGCTGTTTTCAAACACTCTTGTTCGTGTTTGTTTGAGCACTCTCTGAAAGATGAGACAAAACAGGACAAATTTTATTTTTAAAGTAGTTAATTCAAGTTTTTGCTCTGGTAACGAAATTAGTTCTGGTATTAATTCCGATTACTAAAATTTGGTACCGTGGCAGCTTCATACATCCACTAAAAATCACTAGTTGGTTAAAAGTCATTGCTCAAATGACTCAGAAAAGTCAAGTTAGCTTCCTGCTCAATAGCTCCTGCATCATTTGTTTGAAGATGACACTTGGTTTTAAATGTAATGACTTTCATTCATGTTATGTGTCTTAAATCATTTGTGGGAACTGTCAATATATTTATTTGCAGAAAGCAAATGAACTAAAAATCAAAATGAGAGGAACTTCTGTGTTCTGTGGGTTTATTAAGCATCCATATGACACTCTTCCTCATTCTGCTCTCGTCTCTTTTGTGTTGCATTAGAATCACAGTGACAGTCATGAGGCAGATTTGGCAACTGAATGTTTTATATGCGGTTGAGATCATCATTAAAGCTTTTGGATGTGTCACTGTGGATTTAGCTGAAGTGGGCTTGTTTTAAACTGCTGTTTTTGTGCTGGTCTTTTTTGCTCTTCCTCATTAGGATCCCGGCATCAGTAGCTCTCAGCCGTCTGGCTCCTACTGGCCGTTTGAGGAAGGGAAAAAGAGAGGCATTTTCATCAATGATTCGAATGGAGACATCCTAATTGGGAAGGTACATTGAGTTTTTATGTATTTATTTATTTACTTTTTATAAAGAAGTCACTAATGCTCACCAAGGCTGCATTTATTTGATATATATATAATTATTGTGAAATATATCGTGAAATATTATCACAATTTAAAATAACTTATTCCTGAGATGCAAAACTGAATTTTCAGCATCATTACTCCAGTGTTCAGTGTCACATGAGCTGTCAGAAATCATTCTAATATGCTGATTTTGGTGCTCATGAAACCTTTTTTTTTATAAAAAATGTTTTGTAAAAAGCATTTTAAATGTCTTTACTGTCACTTTTGATTAATTTAATGCATCCCAGCTAAATAAAAGTATTAATTTCTGAAAACAAATGTGCTGACCCCAAAACTGAAAAAATTATCTCATATCCAGATGACTACTATAGACTTTTCCACAATAATTTCTTGCCTTATCGGTTGTGGAATAAATGAATCATGGCTGAAGACACGAGTAAACATTTCTCCAATTGCATCGTAATCAATAGACTTAAGTGTCTTGCTGCATTGCACCAAATATGAAGTTCAATAAGCATAAACTTAGTAATTAATTAGAATGTTTAAGAGTGCTTGGAAGCTTAAATTGCTTTTGATTAAACAAAATTAAATCAAAATGTAGTAATTATGAATATTTTTGCTTGTTTCTAAGGTTTGGCCTGGACTCACTGCTTTTCCAGATTTCTCCAATCCAGACACGCATGAATGGTGGTACCAGAATCTGCAGAGGTTTCATGACAAAGTGCCGTTTGATGGCGTGTGGATTGTATGTTGTGCATTTGTATTATTCCTTGTTTGATGGTTCATTATTTGTATTTAGCCATGCATTGATCTTGCTTTTTAATATATACTCTTCTTCTTTCTGTCTCTTTCTCGAGGATATGAATGAGCCATCTAATTTCTTTGATGGGTCACTGAATGGTTGTCCTAAGAATGAATTGGATAATCCTCCCTACACACCAGGTATCAGTGTGTTTGATGTTATGTGGACATCTGCATTATTCACGATATGTTTCTTCCAACAATAAGAAATTGGTATTGTCTGCTGTAGGTATTCTGGGTGGTACATTAATGGCCAAGACTGTGTGTGCATCTGCACGTCAGAAAATCTCCTCTCACTACAACATACACAGTCTGTATGGACTCATGGAATCTAAAGCCACTGAAAGGTTCACACTCTCACACAAAATACACTATCATTCAAAAGTTAGGGGTTGATGATAAATTGTTGGTTTTTAAATATTTTTTTTAATGTCTTATGCTCACCAAGGCTGCATTTATTTGAAAAATAATGTAATATTGTAAAATATTAATACATTTTACAACTGTTTTCTATGTTTATGTATATACATAAATATATACCTTCCGTCCTTACTTCCTCCTGTCCTTTCTTCCTTCCGTCCTAACTTCCTCCCTTCTCCTGTCCTTCCTTCCTTCCTCCCTTCCTTCCTTCCTTCCTCCCGTCCTTACTTCCTCCTGTCCTTCCTCCCTTCCCCCCGTCCTTCCTCCGTTCCTTCCTTACTCCTGTCCTTCCATCCTTCCTTCCTCCCTTCCTCCGTCCTTCCTTCCCCCGTCCTTCCTTCCTCCCGTCCTTCCTTCCTTCCTCCTCTCCTTTCCCTCCCCGTTCCGCTGACCTCTCCTGTCCTTATCCTCTCCATCCCGCTGACCTCTCCTCTCCTTTCCCTCTCCGTCCCGCTGACCACTCCTGTCCTTACCCTCCCCATCCCGCTGACCTCTCCTCTCCTTTCCCTCTCCATCCCGCTGACCTCTCCTCTCCTTTCCCTCCCCGTTCCGCTGACCTCTCTTGTCCTTACCCTCCCCATCCTGCTGACCTCTCCTGTCCTTATCCTCCCGTCCCGCTGACCTCCTCTGTCCTCACCCTCTCCGCCCCGCTGACCACTCCTGTCCTTACCCTCCCCATTCCGCTGACCTCTCCTGTCCTTATCCTCCCGTCCCGCTGACCTCTCCTGTCCTTACCCTCCCAGTCCCACTGACCTCTCCTGTCCTTACCCTCTCCGTCCCACTGACCTCTTCTGTCCTTATCCTCCCCATCCCGCTGGCTGACCTCACCTGTCCTTACCCTCCCCTTCCTGCTGACCTCACATGACAGCTTTTGTTTTGAACAGCATTCAAAAATAGTCCTTCAGCTCCCATTAATTCTGTTTCGGTCCTTGAAATTGGTTCTTAAATTGTGTCGAGTGTATCCATGTTTTTGTGTGTATTTTTATGTTATCTGAGCCAGTCTTGTCAAAGACAAATTTCTGTCACTTGTGACATGTAATAAAGTTGTTCTTATCTTATCTTGACTGCGATAAGAGATTTCCAGCGTGGAGCCTAGCAGAGCTAAATCTCAGCGTGACAGATCAGCGTTGATAAACGGCTCTTCTGTTTTCAGTCGTGTTTACTTGACTTAGCTGAAATGTGCCATTAAATCTAGGCTTGTTCTGCTGGAATGACTGTATTTGTACCTTTTGCCCTGTAACATGCGTCATGACCATAAAAATTCATGAAAGGGAAATGAGGCATAATTATTTCATGCAGTTGGGGATAAAAAAACACAGTGGGTAATTGGCAATTAGTCCAGTGTTCATCAAATCTAGCTAAAGGTGGGGGTGGAGGTAGAAGATGGAGTCTGGCTAGGTTGCCATGGAAACGAAGGATGCGGACAGAGCATAAAAGAGTTTCCAGTAGCCTTATGTAGAAGAATCATAATATTTCCAACCAAAGCAGTCAGTCCTATAGAGATCTTGCCGGACTACTGCAGCAAAGACAGCAATTTGTACAGCTGAGTACAATTTTTCTCTAAGAAAAGTTTTTTGCCGCATTCACTTCCTGTTCTTTAGCTGATGAAACTGCTCAAAGACCAGTTGAGCATATTAGTGACAAGGGAATTCAATAGGTCTCAGACACACAGGTTTTCTATCAAAGCTGTACACGTTGTGATCACTGTGCTGTAATCTATAACCGGTCCATTTTGTGGCACACGAAGTGATCTCACTGTAGTAGCACACGGATGATGTCATGAGGTCACATTTTGATGCCCAACCACACCCCCCGGACAGCACGCCAAATACGCCAAACCATTTAACCTCAGATCATTCGTAAGTGTGAACTCGTGTAACACTGACAACATTTCTTTATATTTGAGTCCAGCACTATGGTACGCTCCATTAATTGGCAGAGTTCTGTGTTTTTCCGAACAGGTGTTTGCGGGAACTCAAATAACTTTACGAGGGAATGCAAAAATGGGGGAACGCAAAAGATTTGGAAAAATATGTTTTCCACCACCACATCCCTAGTGGCTCCTGTACACTTTGTGATCATTAGGCCGTGTGTCCACCAAAGCATTTTTATCCAGCTGAAAACGCTACACGCTCTGCTGAAGACGCCGTGCTTTGGGCGCTTGAGAGCGTTTTGGCAGCGCAGCGTTTTTTCCGTTGAGGCGTTTCGTTGCTATGATACAGAATATCCGCAGCAGTTTAAACGTTGTGACTGTTGGTCGGTGTGGTTTAGTCCCGCCCCTCCTCCACTGTGATTGGACGGCTGGGCAAGAACTGACAGTGATGAGCGCTGCGTTTTTTCCAAAGTTGAACATTTTTCAACTCTCGGCGACCAGTAAAAAACGCTGAGCGCTCGGCGCTTCAGCGTGAAAAAAACGCTCAGCACCTCGTCACGCTCATGGCGTTTAAAAAATGGTGCGTTCCCATTGGAAACAATTGAAAACATATGCCAGGTGCGTGGAAAAACACTTTGGTGGACACAAGGCCTTATGCTTCTATCTATAACCGGTCCATTTAATGACACGGACTAATCTCACTGTAGTAGCAGATGATGTCATGAGGTCAAATTTGATGGCATTGACTGGTTAACAGTGGTGACACTGATCGGTTAACAGTGCTGCTGACACTTATTAGTAGGACTGTGATATGAAGAGTGTGCAATGTTCATATTTTAGCAACAGTGTGAAGGTGAACTGCACATAACAAGCACAATTCTGCTATAAACATGAATATCTATTGGTACAATATGCGTCACATGACTTATCTTGCATCATCATCGTTTTTCAATACCCCCGGTTTGACAATCCACCCAACAACACGAAAACAGTGTTTTCGAATCTATCCACTTTGGAGAGCGGTCTCAAAAAGTGTAGTTTTCATTAAAAACCACACTGTCTCAGTGTGGATGGTAGGCCAAAATGAAGAGAAAAATATATTTTTTTTATCTTCTGCCAGGCCCGACACACTATTTCAAATAACTTTCTTTGTACAGACAGGTGCTCATTATTGATATCCAAATATGGAGCAACTCGATATTAGTGATTGCTGATAAGCATAGTCTTGCTGGGAGGTTATTACATTAGTGTACACTCTCAGAAAAAACGTACAAAAGCCGTCACTGGGGCTGTACCTTTTCAAAAGGGAAAACTTTTGTCCATTTTATCATGTACATTTTAGGTACTAATATGCACATTTTAGGTGCTAATATGGACATTTAGTTGCTAAAATGTACATTTTAGGTGCTATTATGTACATTTTAGGTGCTAATATGAACATAGCTGCTAATATGTACATTTTAGGTGCTACCATGTACATTTTAGGTGCTATTATGTACATTTATGTGCTAATATGTACATTTTAGGTGCTAATATGGAAATTTAGGTGCTAAAATATACATTTTAGGAGCTAATATGGACATAGGTGTTAGTATGTACATTTTAGGTGCTATTATGTGCATTTTTGGTGCTATTATGTACATTTAGGAGCTAATATATACATTTTAGGTGCTATTATGGACATTTAGGTGCTTAAATGTGCATTTTAGGTGCTAAAATGTACATTTTATGAGCTAATATGTACATTTTAGGTGCTAATATGGACATTTAGGTGCTAAAATATACATTTTAGGAGCTAATATGGACATAGGTGCTAGTATGTACATTTTAGGTGCTATTATGTGCATTTTAGGTGCTAATATGAACATAGCTGCTAATATGTACATTTTAGGTGCTACCATGTACATTTTAGGTGCTATTA
>JAOTRC010000012.1:6955082-6970117 GCA_027497675.1 Cyprinella lutrensis | reverse complement strand
CACCCACATATATTATGTAAACACAAACTTTTATTTTGGATGTGATTAATCACGATTAATCATTTGACAGCCCTAGGTTTTTTTCATGTTTGATTTTAATTTAATTAATTATAGTACATATGAAAAGAAAAGAAATTGGCCAGTTGTGAATAATGCCCAGTAGGACCAGGAATATTTTGATTTTGATTTCTTCTTTGGTTTCAGTTATCCTATTTATCATATTATATATGAAAATAATATTAAATGTAGGTGGGTAGATAGTAAATATAATACTATACATCACATTATGAAAGGAAAAGACAGTAAACAGAAAATTTAAAGTTCTCTATTCTGATTTCATGTTTTTTTTAAAATATAATTTCAATATAGTTTTAAATATAATACGTTTTATTAATGTCAAGAATTTTAAAATGTACACAATGTGGTGAACTGTTGATTTGTGCACAGTAAGATTTGGAATATTTATTAAGAAAGTAAATATGCAAATATTAAATAGTTTTATTGAAAATTGAATTTTTTTAATGCTTTTAGTTTTGTTAATTTTAATTTCATTTTTTGCAATTTTGTTATGTGCTTTTTTAATTTAAAACAGAAAAACTTAAACAGAAAAATAATAACTTAAATAGCTATATATAAAATACCTATATATATATAGCAATTTAAGTTATTATTTTTCTGTTTTAGTTCATATTAGATTTTATTTCCTGTTAATAATTTTAGATTTTTAACTAATATTTATATTTGCTTTATTTCAGCTTAGTTTCAATTAATAGAAATATTTTTAATACTTTTATAGTTTTTTTTTTTTTTTGTAAATGATAATAATCCTGATTTCATGTTTAATTTAATTATATAATCTAAATAAAGCATATTAAATATATATTTAGATGAAATGAAAAAAAGCATGTTTTCATTTTAGATTGTTGTTTTTTTTAGAGAGAGAGAGAGAGAGAGTGCTTTGGTGACTTTCCATGATGCATAATTTACAACTGTGGGTGATTTCATCTGTGGTTTTCACAGTGCTGCGAGATCTTGTGTGAGCGGAGAGCCAAAGCAAGAACGACTCTGGGTGTCATTCTGGAAAATAGGACGAAGCAATGCTTGCGTATTGGAAAGTGGCCACCTTCAACAGAGCAGATTGCCTCACGTCGTTTCTCCTGTTGTTCTCTCCTCAGGGTCGGTGTATCAACTTTACACGAGTGAAGGAGGAGGCGGCGGCGGCAGCTAAAGCTCCTCCGCGAGTTCAAAGCCCACCTCCACCTCCACCAGACTATCATCCGGCTCCCAGTCCAGTGTCCTCTCCGCCCAGCAGCCCTCCTCCGAGAGGACCACCCCTAACCCAATCTCCACCGGGTCCCCCACCCGCCCGAGTCCCACCCGGACCCCCCTGTCCCCCTCCGTCACGGGCCCCGCCCAGCCTCGACGGCAGGCCATGAGAGAAAGATCCAGCCTCCAGTGCAATTCATCCCTACAGCCAAACAAAATGCTCCTCTCGCCAAAAAAACGCACGTGGTATTTATCGGTCAGGTTCGATTAGGATGTGGTGTGTAGTTTGTTGCTGGACAGCAAAAAAAAAAAAAGCAAAAAGTCGTGACAAAAAATTCAACTACTGAGTTTTCCATACGCAGATTAAGAGGGACCGTTTTTAGCTTTAGAACGACTGAAGTGCTCCTTTTTATTGAGGCTGGACGAATCATCGTAATTATTCCCATTAAACCAAAGAGGCTTAATGAGCTTTCCATATCATGCCCAAAATAGCCAGTATTAGATGCTATGTTATATCGTGCAGCATCCTGTGCCTCTCCATTTAATTAGTTTTGATTTTATTTTTTTATGTTGAGTCAGTTGTCGAGTTGCAGGTTCTCTCAGGTGAGTCTCTGACCCTGTACGAAGGTCCGAGTCCATGTGGCCAAAGGGAAATATCATAGCTTGGATGAATGCAAGTGATGAATGTGTAAAAGCATTTCTTTTACTGTAGTATCGCAATTAATGTCTTACTCCTGGTTCAGACTACACAATATCAGCCCGATTTTGGCACAATCCATTTGATGAACGTGTGTTGTGGGGATTGGTATACAAAAACATGTCCCGGACCGCAAGAATCAATCTCAGTGTGTCATCATATGCAGTGGTTCCCAACCTTTTTTTGTCCCCCTCCTCTCCCAAGAAAACATTTTAGGGCCCCCCTTTATATTTTAATTATATTAGCGCTCTTGTAAGCTAGCGACAAGGATGACAAAATGTGTTGTTTTCAAACATACAGTATGTTTAGGCTAAGGCTAAGCTAACCAGCTATGTTTATGCATAAATAATAGCCTATAATATTGAAAATACAATAACAAAACATTTTAATTTTAAGAATGAAGCCTAGGAGAAGTCTTGGCTCTATTTGAAATTAAAACAACAAATATTCACACTGGTGTGGAGGTACAAAAAAAGAAAGAAAGAAAATAGGCTATTATTAAATGACTGCTGTCTCGGGCCTCGATACTTGCAAGTTATTTGTGAGGCTTTATCAATGTGAGGCTTTATTTTTTTATGTTTTTGGCGCTTCAGCGATCGATAGTAAACTTGAGTTTATGAACACGGCGTCTTTCGGAAGAACATTGTAGCCGGAACTACTTCTCTCTGTGTACGTCTATGACGAGTCACGCAGGTACTGAGCTACTCCGCAGCGGCAGCGATCCGAACCAGTGTAAAATAGTCCCAATGTAAACACGTATTATAGGTGTACCATAGTGGTTCAGGATCAGACAAAACGACGGATTGATGAATTTTGGACTTTTATTTAATGCTCATTGCTCAAAACTTTTCAAAATATGACGCGACCCCCCACAAATCTCGCTGAGGCCTCCCAACGGCTCTGAGGCCTCCGTGTGGGCCTGTTGGGAACCGACGTCATATAATTTAGTGGATGAGAACTGATGCCGTAACGTCCTGTCAGAAAGACTAATGTTTAAATTAGTTTGGTCCTCCACACAGTTCTCGTTTGTTTTCGCTCTTGTGAATTAAATCACTAGTTCTGCCTTCTTGATGACATCACTCATCGTTAAAGACGGTAAACGATGATTGAACGTGTGCTTCCCGTCACTGCCTGTCATTTATCAGACGCAGTGACTATCCTAACACTGTGTAGTCTGAACCCGGCATTAGTATGTCACAAGATCTTTGGTTTAGGTAAAACTGGTGTGCAGGATTTGTCTCAAATCACTCGGTTGCTGGAATTATTAATGGTTTTTGAAGGTGCAAAAGTATGTTTTCAACTCTATTTCAGATCTTTCTCTGGGTGAATCTCATGAAAACATGTCCTGTGGCCAGCTGCTAGACGTCTACTTCTCAGTCATCTCATTGTTTTTTCTTTAAGACGAATTTGAATCTGAAGAATAAGACTGATTAGAAAACTGCTAGTTGGTCAGACAGTCTTACTTGGTTGAGTTTATGCAACTGGACACAGGTCATATTTCAACCCAAAATGAAAAATACATTTTTTTCATTTTTTGCGTAAAGAAAATGAAACCTATTTTAAGGACCGTTAGGCAGAGCTGTATGATTAATGTACAAGATTGTGGTCTCGATTCAAACACCCACACATCACAACCTAACAAAATGTTAAACCTTTGACAAAATCACTGAAAGATTCAAACGCGATTATGATTATCGATTGTATCGATTGCATTGTTACACCAGTAGGTGGCGACAAATGACTGTTAAAAAATATAATTTGTCATTGAATCATTCATTCAAGAGATTTGTAAACAAATCAAAAATGCTGATTCATCCAGTAAACAAGTGAAGTCATTGAATCATTCATTCAACCAATTTTTTACTTAAACATTTTAAATAGACTGCAGCAATAAACATTAGGCGGAACCTCAAGTAATTACGTTATTTTTTGTAATTGTCTGTTCGTGTTTTTGCAATTAAGCAATGCACAATTAAGCACATATCACCCACAATTCTCATTACAATAATGCATCAAGATTTTTTTTTTTGTAAATTAATAATAATAAAAATAATTGACATTATTTCCACTTGTGATCTTCATTAGATTGTCAGCATCGTAGTACAATAACAATAAGGTTATGTAATGTTGCGAAGAAAAAAAAACCTCAAACTTGCATCATTAGTGCATTTTATTAGCAATGATAAGCAAGTTTCATTTTATATTAAGTAAATATTAGACACACCTAATGATTCAGATGTGCGAGGCACTATATTTTCTATGTAATAAATGTAAGAAATGTGTAATATTTGCTTTTTATTTATATCAGCATAAATTAAAGGATTCACAACAAATACTAAAATGTATCATTATTCCTTACAGTTATTTATTTTATTTTATTATTATTTGTTTTCATTACAGTAATGAGAATATGGCGGCATCCTAAATGGTCCTAAAGACAGGCTTCTTTTTCTCTAAGCAAACTAATGCATTTTCTTTTTTTTCCTGTGTTTCTTATGATCAGTCATGTTCTTGGCAGGTTTCAAGTTTGTTCATTGTAAAGGTTGGAGCTCTAAGCGAGTGCAAAGTCAGGTCAGTTGTTGTCATGTTTTCTGTTTTCCGCAGCTGTACTGTACGTATGTTGATATTCATCATGTTTTCATTTGCATTTCATCGTCAAACATATTGCAACTGCAGGGCAGTTCACAGCATTTAATTTATTATCCCCATGCCTGAAGGAAGGTACTTGAATATGACAAGGTGTCCTCTGTTACAAGCAGGACACTGTGCATGAAACCAAAAATATTAAAACGGAAAAAAAAAAATCACTTTGCCTCAGATAACAGCCAGTGCCTTCTGTGTGTTTCATTGTTTTTTAATTACCTTTCTTTTTTACTTCATTCAAGTATGATACAGTAGCACTGTTTATACTTTTGTTTTAATGAAAAGATTGGTGCATGAATTTCGTTTCCCCCCTTTTTGTCATTAAAAGTGAAACATTGTTCACAAGACTTTCACCTCGCCCTCGTCGGTTCTTCATATTGGGTATAATGCGGTCCAAACCGAAGCTAGTGATGCCGACAACTGCAGTATGATGCTATAGGTTTGTGCTTTTGTTTGGATTTTTGTTTTATTTGCTTGTGGCAATCATTTGAAACATTGTCATCTGTACTATTCCACACAAAAAAAGTTGATACCAGAATTATAAATCACAATTGTATTGTGTTATGATGTAATAAGTGTATTAACAACAATACTGATGCATCTATTGAAAGGCTCATAAAGTTCACTTTTTTCACAGTATAAATAAAGGTCGACTTTCAAGCTTTTACTGCATTTGTCTGGTTATTGGTTGGTCTACGTGTAAAAAGTGACGTGTAACGGCTCACAAGACCCTGAATTAAGCACCTAAAGCTGCTTTTGTGGCCTTTGGAAATAGTTTGCTTTTGTAATGCTAACTGCTCAGTTCAGAGACTTTGATGAAGTCGTATGACGATGCGTGGTTTATGAAAAAACGAAATATTTGAGGCATTGAAATAAGGCTATAAAACCGAGACACTTAGCACAACTAGCCCAGTTCATTCAATATAGGCCAAGCAGAGAAGCGACCAAACACACGTTTTACCTATTTAAATACAGTTACTCGAGTAGTGTAACTCGACCTAGGACGCTGACACAAAATAAAACGTTGCGCTTTTCTAAGTGTGTAAAGTGGATAACTATAATGAATGGCAGAATACCACAGCAAGTGTTTGGGAGCACTTTGACTCATGTTCCTTCAATGTACTTTGATTACCATAAATACCATGGTATTTACATGATTTCCCAAGTCTTCTGTGTTACTTCCACAGTACATGTAAAACATGGAATAGTACCTTTACAAAATCGCATGGTGATCGTATCACATTGTTATACCATGTTACTTTTTAATAACATGGTATATTTTAATTTATTTCCATATACCATGCTAATATCATTCAGTACCATATCAAAGTACTTTGATTTTACCACTTGATACTGTTACCACCATGCTTCTGCAATAATAAATCAACCATGCTTCTGCAATAATAAATCATAGTTTTACGTAATTGCGTTTATAAGGGTTTGCATACTTATGAATATACTTCACCACTAAAAATCTAAACAACAGCTTTAGGTAAATATAATAAATGATTCTCTAAATAAATTGTCAACACAATGTGTGTGTGTGTGCTTTTGCCTGCCCTGTCTGTGAATGTCACAATTCTTTATCTCATAAATGCTCCCTCTGCGGACAGCCTCAAATGCTGCGTTATTAAATTATGAATATTAATAAAAATCAGACATGAAAAAGGTAATAATTCTGCTGGCGCACTGAAATAATGAACCTAATTTTGATAAATGGGGTGATAGCACAGCAGCCGAATATGGAGGCGAATTTATCTTAATTAATATCGCAGACCTGAACACTGTACTAGGTAAATGGGACCACTGGGGCTGGGAGCAGTCGATGAAGCACACACACACTCGTCTGTCAACATACATTTTTCATTCTTGCCCTGCACAGTACATAGAAACGATAAAGGTGCTAAACTTAAAAGAGTGGTTTTGCATGTGTTTATTGGTACCGTATGTGTCTGGCAATATGAATGCAATGCTTGTGTTTTAAAGGGATAGTTCACACATTATTGAAGAGCCTGTTATCATGGCTTGTGGTGTTCAAGCCTGTATGGCAAGGCTTTCTTTGTTCTGTGGAACACAAAAAGATAAATTCTGAAGAATGTACTGCCTGCTTTTTGTTATACGTATATGCGATACGTTTTAAACGGGGATAAAGCATTCAAGCTTCCAAAAGGACAGAAAAGCATCATAAGATAGTCCATACACCTATATAACAAGTCTGCTGAAGTCATATACACACTGACATTGAAATTGATGCATTCATGAGAGTTCATGAAGTAGAAGAATAGCGATACTTGATTCATGAAAGACCATAAGTTTGTGACAGATTTTGCTTAAAAATATTTAATATATTTGTTTGTAACTTAAAGTAACACTAAGTAAGATTTTTTTTTACCTTAAAGTAATGTTCCCAAAATCGTTTCAGTGGTTCATTAAGTCGTAACGGGGTGAAAGGCACTTCTGGATTCGCTTTGCTGTCCGGTATCTGCTATAACCACGCTATGTAAGATTGCCAGATCGGGTTGCATTTCTGTAGTTCTTATAAGAAATAAGACATTAGAAAACTACCTATTTGACTTGCTTTACGTCAAGCGTTACAATAGTCATTTTTTTTGTTTTTTTTTTCGTTTCTGATGTCGCAATACATGATACATTCATGAAATAATGCAACATACTCTACCTTGTCTGAGGACATTGTTATTCCAAAGCCGGTGCTGGATAAACAACGAGCGTGCGTGCAACGGTAGGCTGTGATAAGCTAAATTATTTACGAAAGCGGTAATGGGCAATTCTGCTTCCAACCTGTAGGGCGACCGCTGACGAAAAGTTACTTGGTGAAATAACGTTCACCCTTAAAGCAACACCAAGTACAACATGATCCTGTATCACCATCTTTGTATCACCATCTTTGTTGACCTACAACATTCTAATCTATCAATCAGATTTTAGGGGCCGGTTTACAGTTTATGTCAAGTTTAGGCTTCTACATAAGTGTTATTTTAAGTATTTTAAGTTATTTTAAGTACATAAGTACGTCTATTATTTTCCTCTGATTTTAGAGGAAAAAATTAGGGTTAGGTTTAGGGGTAGAGATAGGGATAGACAGGAATGTCTTTTTAGGATCAATTAAATATGTTGATCCAGGAACATGACTTACTTGGGAAAATCACTGTGACTGTATGTTAACCATGTTAAATGGTATCAAAGCACTGGGTGTGTATTTGCACCCTCTTTCTTTCTCTTTAAAGCACTTGCCTCAAGCAGCCTCAATTTAACACAACTTAAAAGAGAAAACAGTGCAAAAGAAAAAAAATGTAAATGACATGGATTTGCCCTGTGGTCAACATTATGAAGAACAACAAAGAGGTTAGAAAAAAAAGATAAATGAGGCTAAAGTGAAACGGCTACAAAGTATCCATTTATTAGAAAGTGGGACAAATGTAGTCAGAATAAATTAATTAATCAGATGCTTTTAATTGATTCGTTTGGAGTCCTGGCGCGTTGTGTGATTATGCTCAAGTGTTTAATTACGAATATAGATGAGATGATGCTGTTTAATTAGTCTGGTCGGCGAATGAGCTTTCACACTCTTCGTCGTAATTAGCATTTTAAGTATGCATGTGCACATGAATGTAAGCGTTTGCAGCACTGCTGCTCACATGTCTGGTTTGCATGCATATCAGTTCGTTTATTTCAATGTGATTTTTGTTTTTCTGCTTGCAATATTCAACAGCATTTTCCATGTTACCACCACAGTACTTTTGTTCTAAGAGAAATAAATTGTAAAAAAAAAAACCATTGGTACCACACAGTATTACAAGACTACCCTGTTTTTTGGACTATGGTACCCTTTCAAAAAATACTGCGGCAATACCATGGTAGGTACAGTCATGGCATCAAATGGTAACGATGTGTTACTTTGGTCCTAAATTAATGTACCTTGGTCTTTTTTTGAGTGCAATGCCATGGAATTCTTGGACATATTTTGGAATACCATGTCAATACCCTGGTATATGTGTTTTTGTATCATATTTTCCTGAATATCAAAGTACCATGGTAGTACCACAATTCTTTTTGTAAGATTAGAAAATAATATGGTGCTACACTTTCCGTGTACTCCGTCTTGTCGTTGTTGAGCCGTAGGCCATTCTTGTCCAGGTGTTCTTTCCACTGTTGTGTGTGGTCTTGAAGGTTTTGCTGCTCACTGTCAGCAAGGACGAGGAGTACATTGTCCCTGTGATTTAGTGTCCAGGGATTGGGGTGCCTGCCGATCCGCCGTTGCCGCATCCATGCCAGTAATGAAGAGCAGTGGTGAAACGGCCGATCCTCGGTGTTCTCTGACGTTGATGGCGAGAGGACAACACTCGTAATGTTTATTTGGACCCAGTTTGTATAGGCCAGAGTGGAATCAGAGGGAGCCCCAGCTGAGTTTGTAGGGTACATGGTCGAAAGCCTTTTCTAGGTCCAGGAAGACTATGTGGACGGGCTTGTTCTTTTCCTGGTGCTTTTCCATCAGCAGGCGGGAAGCATGGATAGGGTCAGTGGTTCCGCGTCCATTGATGAACCCACATTGAACCCAACCCGCGTGACAAGAGTCGGATTGGGTGGTGGTTTTTACATTCAGAGACTTCACCCTTTCCTTTCCAAATCAGTACCGTGGGGCTGGTCGTCCAGGCCTGCAGTGCCCCGTTCTCAGCTATGGTCTTATTGAACAGAGCAGCAAGGATCTCGGCTCCGTGATGCCCTATCAGCTTCCAGGCGTTGGCTGGGATGTCGTCTGTATGCCAGCTTTTTAGCCTTGATCTCAGCCTGGACCTCCTCACCCCACCACCAGACTTGCTTGTCCATGTATCGCTGCCCTGGCTTCATTGAGCTGAGAATGTCAGAGGCAGCGGCATATGGGGCGGATGATATCGTCCTAGATCCTGCCGATTGGTTGGTCAAGATTGATGTTAAGTGATTGAAGGGCCACTTCATGTAGTTGCTTGTGTTCAGGTAGCCTCCACCACTTGATGTGCTTGTGGGCCGGTCATTCTCATTCGGGTTTGCCAATGAAGGTTGAGTTGGAGGTCGAGGACTAGTGGCTGATAGTATCAGATGGGACCACCTTTGCATTGAATGCCAGCTTCAGGTCACGCCATTGAATCATCCAGTAGTTGTTCTGGGTTTTGTGGCCAGGTGACTCGGTCTCTTCCTGAATAAGGTAATCCAGGATGCGGCTTTCCTCGTCGTTGCGTGTACCTAGTCCCTGACCTCCATGAACTTGTTCGTATCCATCGCAATCTTCACCAACGTGCCCATTGAGATCTCCTCCAACCAGGACGTGCTCTTCTGGGGCGACCATCTGGAGGTGCGTGCCGAGGCTCTCCCAGAACATGAGACAACTCTGAGGATGGTTGGGCCGGAAACAATCTTGATTGAGATTTGGCGATCAGAGATGATGTCGACTTCGGATATGCTGTCTCGTAGTTGCTGACAGATGACCACACCAACTCCATTTTGATGCGACGTGACACCGTGATAGATGAGCTTGTATACTTCTCCAGTATCCCTTCCCATACACACAATGTCGATGCGTCGGGTACAGGTAGCCCTAATCCATTTCCCACACCATCCGGGCTAAGACGACGCATGTCACCTGGGGGGCACCCCCTAGTTTGATCGGGTAGTGATTGGTTTGATGCTGCGATTGATGCGACCAAGGTTACCCAGCCAATGTGTCACATCAGCTGTCGCTGGGACCAGAGCCACCCTTAGCCCGAGTACCCAAGGGTCCTTGTTTCCAGCCGACACCGCGTGGAGAAGGTGGTTGGCTTTAGTCGGTCCGTGTATTTCAGTATTACCATCACATTCTTCAAACAAACCATGGATTAAACATAGTATTGTCCAAAAACCATGCCATTACTATATAATGCCATTACTATAAAAATTGTAATACTATGATACTTTTTAGTTTTTGTTATTTCTTAATAATTTTATTGTAAAAACCCAATTTCTATCAGTCAGTCTTCAAAGCTTCCAAATGATCTTTAACAACTTCAGGCCCTTATCAGAAGCTGAAGCGTGTCTATCTGAAAGGGTTTCAGCCTCTACTTTGCTCTCTCTCACAGCATGCAGTGGAATTGCCCCCACAGTGAGGGGCCTGTAAGCCAATCACCCGAAGTGCTGTCTATTCCATGCCTTTCAGTGCAGAGAAAATGTGTGAAACACATCATTCAAACATCCTTTATGAGTTTGGCCTGCTCCAAACATCCTGAGCGTATGTTCTGAGAGAATCGTTGGTGTGTGTGTCGTGAATCTGGTGTGTCTGGTTCTCTTGTGATCCTAAAATGCAACTGTGACTTGTTGGTGGATTTTATTTACAATTGCTGTATGTCTGTGTGTTTGTGAATTCATACACATTCAGAATTTTTTTATGGATCCCAAAGCGAAGGAAAAAATTACTTTGACTCATTCTCAGTTTGGCCAACACAAAGCATTTCATGCTTTCCACGAAACGCATTTTCTGTGTGTTTACAAGCGAATCAGGTTCGGACATTCTCTATTTGATCAGAGCGCTACACCAGAGCCGTGGAAATGTGCAGGTATTTTTGTTGTACCGCGACATTCAATGGAGCAAATTATATTCATATGGGAGATTTTCAGGTCCTGGAAGGCATTTTATGTATCTGAAAGTTTTTCTGGAGTGTTCGAAACGCTGTGTTTGTATCTTTCGGAAACGGATTAGAATTTTGGCCGGGGGGGATTACAGGATGACAAAAGAGTGCTTGAAGATGAGAAGAATGAGAAGAAAAGCCATCATCAGACTGATTTAATTTAAGTCCCCTTTTAAAGAGATTCGGAAACAATGCTCCCAGTATAGCAATTGTATGCTAATGATGAGTTGTTTGGCTGTGGCATGTGTGTGTGTGTTTGCGCAAGACACTCTTGTCGAACATGAAACATCTTGTTGAATAACCTCAGTGTTGTGATAACCTCATTATATCCGTTTAATACATCCTCTGAAAGCATTTTGGTTTCAAAAGCGTCAGAATTAGGGTGACTAATATCACTCTTGTTGCACAGAAACAAAGCGTAATTGTTTGGAAATCCTCGCTTCGGCTGGGAAACGGTTGGGTTGCATCAATCGCCGTTTTTTTTTCTTTTGCACCTTGAAAGGTTCTTTTATAGGTTCCACAAGGGAATGTTTCTTCAGAAGATTATCATGATTTATTTCTTTCCTGGCCAAGAAACAGGAGGAAGTAATTAACAAGCAATAAGAGACAAACTCCTGGCCAGGCAAAATGCGTAAGCCTACTATTGTATGTAGGGTATTTCACGGTGATTTTCAGTATGGATATTGCAAGATGGGCGTGTGTTAAATTTGTCCAATATTCTTCGCATTGTTCTTCCAAACATTCCGATTTTGTTGGACAAAAAAAAGTTTGTATTTAAACCAATTTTCATTCAGTCCAGCTTATCTACAAGCCTTTCACAGCGTTGTGTTTGTGTGTTGGACGGCCGCTTTGTTGAACGGTTCCAAGGACGAAGAGCCACAGAACAAGTTTCGTACAAACTAGACAACTTACGAGGCAATTTTTAGTCGAATACTTGCATGAAAATAGCAGCAAAATTAACTTTTTGTCCTGTTTATTAATTTGTTTTCTGTTTATCTATTTTTTTTTTAGATGTTTAGAGTAGCTCTACAAAGTCATAATGTGTTCTATTTTGCATGCCAGCTCCTTTTCCCCAACTTTGATAACTTAAATTAATAAAATTAATAAGTATGACACATTATATATAGCATACAGTGGCTTATTTTTGTGGAAAAAAAAGAAGGTTCTTCCAGAAATACCATGGTATTCCTACATGGTATCAATACCTTGGAGCCTCTCATGCTCAGAATGGATTTATTTGTTCAAAAATACAGTTTAAACATTAATATTGTGAAATATTACAATGTCGATATATTTTAAAATGTAATTTATTCCTGTGATGGCAAAGCTGAATTATTTTTTTAGTTAACGACACCGTAATTAGTTAAAATAATAATTGATGTGTTTGTTTCTAAAACTCTGACACACTTTATCCTATTGACTTTGCTACTTAATGACAGGCAAGGCAGGTATGTATTTGTGTGTGTTTGTTGGTTAAATGTTTGCTAGCAGGTGATCCTGTAGTTAGCAGATGGTGTTTGCAACTAATGCTAGTTCCCAGCTGAGAGAGACACCAGAAACACACACACACATACATAATTAGTCTGTGACTTTGTCCCTCCGTGAATTAAAAAGGTAAAGTGATATGCAACAGAAGTGGCTGACAGATTTTATGAATAAAATGGAAAAACAATGAAGTCAATTCAACTGGAGAGAACACTTTGGAAAAAGGGAAAATATAAAAAGAGTGTATCTTTCTTCAGTATGTGGTATCTGGCTGTATCCCAAAGCAATCTCGGCAAAGAGACATTTGTTTTTCTTGCCTCTTTTACACGTCTCAGAGTTTTATTTTTGAATTTTTTTTAAACGAATTAGCTGCATCCTAATTCTCATTCTATTTGTTCTAAATATTATGCAATAATGGAGTGCCGCAGGAATAATTCCTAAAACCACAAAACAGATTAGAAAAAATTAACTTCCCATTCCATTGTCCTGAAGTTAATGAGTTTTTGAGGTGTTCATACTTGCACTATGGCAAACTATTCTAACTAAAATGTCTTGAGATTGTAGACTTCAGATATTACTAGTGATGGTAATGTTTCAGTCATGTGACTGCGGTGTCATTCTGTATAGCCTAAATTGTAGCCTTTTTACTTCTGCCAATTGTATTTAGGCTAAAAAAGTTGTTTGTTCGTTAAAAATTATCATGAAAAAAACCCCTTTCAAGAATCAAACTTTTGTTGGACGCAGGTTTTTTTTTTTTGTTTTTGTTTTTTTCAAGGGAGCCAGGGTAACGTGAGCTTCAGTGTTGGACTACAAAAATGTGTCATTCATGCAAAACTCTAGCAATGCACACACAAAACAACATAATGGTAACACACAAGCCACTAAAATAATGCAATAAACATTTATATAACACCATGTCGTCACATAAAACCCTTACTTCAGAAACATAATTGAAATGGAAAACCATCAAATGTGAAGTGGGAATGTCAGTTTACAGCTTTTTACAGTAAATTATCATATGATTTGTTTTTTTTTTATTTCCAAAACTGATACATTAACCAGTATTTTACTGTAAAATTAAATTAAATGATAAAATGATATATATTTCAATTTTTCCCATGTATAACTTTTATTTAAATTTTACTGTAGCATATTGGTCTTTTACAGGTAAAAAAATATTTTTTTTTATATAGTGTACATACTTACTACATGTAAAAGAGTATGTACTTGCCCCACCACTACCAAAATACATAATTTAAATAGTAGATATTTTTACTGGGATGCAGTGATTAAGGGGCCGTACACACAACACTGTTTTCAACTAAAAACGAAAAACGTTTTATGGCCGGTCGTTTACACGACAAGCGTTTTGGAGGGCCTGAAAGCGCTAGCTTTCAAAATCTGGGTTAAGTGTACGTTTTTGAAAATGATACCATTGTCTCTTTTCCGTGTAAAAAACAAAAATAAGAATTTGTGAAAATGGTGATAACATGCTCATGCATATCACGTGTTCAGTCTATAGGCATGTTGCGTTTTATTTATCGCCGACTACTGGTCTGGCAGCAGAATGCAACATTTTTAGTTTTTAGCGAAGGATCGTTTTGACAACATTGCCATATACTCTAAGACTTATCAAATTCATTAAAACCATCTATGCACTCTCTCTCTCTCGCTCTCTCTCTGTAATTAAGCTTTTAATTGCAAAGTGTCTCTTGATTAGCTTTGGGGGATGGAGACAGCCTGGGCTTTGTGTACATTTTAGATCCATTTACAGGAGATGACACACACACACACACACACACTCAAGAATCGTTTTGAGAAGTTGAAGCTAATTCTCTCTGTCTGAACCCATTACAACATTAATTTAATTTAGAGTGAGCTGCCATTAGCTCATTAACACGTCTAATTAATTCATTGACAGCACTATTAAGATGTCTCTTTTGAAATTGGCATCTGGTGTGTGTGTATGTGTGTTTGTGTATGTGTGTGTGTCTAAATTTGTATCTGATGCTTGGCAGAAGAGGTTAAAATGACAGATCAGGTGACAAAATATGGAGAGTGAGGAGGAGGAATTGAAAAATGTAATTGACTAATCAAATTTTCTGTCATTAATTTAAAGGGATATTCCGCTTTTTTTGGAAATCGGCTCATTTTACCACTCCCCCAAAGTTAAACAGTTGAGTTTAACCATTTTTGAATCCATTCAGCCGATCGTCTGATATTTAGAAGAATATCAGTAACCAGACAGTTTCTGGTCTCATTGACTTCCATAGTATATATTTTTTCCTACT
>JAOTRC010000012.1:6900382-6913281 GCA_027497675.1 Cyprinella lutrensis | reverse complement strand
ATTATATATAAATATAAATATTTTATATATAAATAATATTTTTTTCTTAAATATACATGCATGTGTGTGTATTTATATATGTAAAATAATTATACACAGTGCACCCAACACAAAAGTTTTGAACACAAACTTTTATTTTGGATGTGATTAATCGCGATTAATCGTTTGACAGCCCTAATTAAAGGTAAACTACATAAATTGATTTTAGCATTTTTGCTTGCAAGAATTTTTTAATTCGTCAGAATACACTGATAATACACAAATCACAGTGACCTGTAAACCCTGATTTGAAGTTTTCCATTTATGTTTCTGTCATTTATGGTTGTTTCTTTGCCTATTTTCCTGAACTATTAATATAAACGTATCACAGTATCACACAGAATAAAAAAGGTTTTATTTACCAATAAAACTCCAACACGTGCGAAACCAACGTGGTTGAACGATATTTCGCGACAATGGGTTTCGGGAAACAGTCATGACTAGCTATGCATCGTGAAGCAGCGAACTGCATAGTTGTATGGGAAACACACTCCTGAATGGGGTTGCATTTTATATAACGCTCTCTACGACGTCGGTAACATAACCGTAATTAATATGACTATCCTTTTGCTTGACGACATTATCAAAAGGCTAATAATGTGTTGCTTATATTATACAAACCATGTTCCCACTCCATCTCAGAGTCAAAACGGTGCTTTCTTAAAAACGCTGATCAATTTAGAGTATCAGTGGAGAAAAACATAAAGCATAAAATTGTAATGTACATCATAAACATAATTCACCCACCCTCTGTATTGCTAAATGTACCCCATTTTTCATATCAACAGTAAAATATGCCAGGATAACCTGGCTTCTCTTGAGACTCCGCTACTTTGCATCAGTTAGTGATATGCTAAAGCCCGCCGGCACGTTGACCATGATTGGTTACAAGTTAGTTTGTGATGTAAGAAACACCAGCGATTTCAAACCGAGTTTTTGACTTTTTTTCACTGCAGTTTTAAAAAGAAAATACTATGCAACGCTCACTTTCCACAACCCAGTCAACAACCGATGGATAAAGTCAAGTCCCACCCAATGTTTTTTTTCTTGTTCGATTGTGGTTTCTTAATCTCAGTCACAACCTCCGTTTCATGCTGACTTTTGGTCAGAGTTACTAAGTCTGATTAATTCATCTGCAGGTCTGTTGAATCATTTTCAGCCACCAGCTGTTTGCACAGACGGCATAGTACGGCTCTCTAAGGAAATTTAGGTAGGTACTACTTTTCTGTTCCCACAAAAAGACAGTGGTATCATGTACCCTTCGGTGGTGTACAAAATATATCTTCGGTCTCTCCAGCAGACCTCCTCCTGCACCTCCTGACAGATTTAAAGAGTGAGAACAGAGATAGCCTTACAGAAAAAGGACTTTAGGATTACCATGGTACATGGTATCAGATGCAGATGGTAATACCATTGTACTTTGATAGTCCTACCATGTTTCTGAAAGATTACCATATTCATGTCCGTGTAGAATTCCAAGGTGCTAGCATGGAATATGTCTTAAAAACCAAAGTATGACCGTGGTCTGTATCCAAAAAAACTGAAAAATGAGTTTACTCTATGCTTAAACTTTGCGATGCAATATTAAGCAGCTTTTCTTTGAAGCTTTTATTCTTTTCTACTTGTCTTCATCTGTTTTTATGAAGGTGTGTTTACTCCAGGAAAAGAGAGGGGGAATGTGTATGTGGTGTGTGTGTTCATATCACCGACAGCCGAGCGAGGTTATGAAAACAGTCATTCTTCCCGTCATCGCTTCATAGCCGGTGATTTAGCGGCGAGCCGCCCCGGTGCAGCAGTAAAACGGCAGGCAGAGATTTACAGTGCACTCTGGGATATCACTCAGCCCAGGGGCCACCTTGCCACATCGTCCCAGCTCACCTGCTACTGTGTTTTACCAGCCAAGCCTGAACAACCCCCAGACCTCACACACCCCAAACCCACTGGACCTCATTCAGAGAGTTAAGCTTCTGATTGATCAATAGAAACATCAATCATACCCGATTGATAACAACTTGTTGAATGTGAATAGAGACTTCAAGGATTTTCAGGGAAGTGAACTGTACAGAACACATTACAAACGTCATTCTTAATATCATATATAGAAGTATATATATATACACACTGAAGAAAACACAAGCCAGCAGAAAAAAAACACCAGCAAACTAAGAGATCATCTTAATCAGTTTGACAACATATGTGCTGCAAATACTCACAATGCAACCAAATAGAGAAATGTGCTGGAATTGCTGCATTTGAAAATACTTTATAGATCCAATAACATCAAAACTAGTCAAACAGATAGCTATAGATCTGGGCATCTGTAATCTGAATTATATCTGAAACTTCAAGATCAGATTTTTAGTTAAGGTTATTGTGGTCCATATTAATGTTATCTCTGATATTTCAAGAATGCATAATCAGCGTAATTTATCTCTTGAACATGTCCAATTTCATTTCAGATGGTTTCGTCTGTCAGATTGTAATATGGACATTCCCGTTCACTGCTGTCATGAACTGCTTATGTAAGTTGCACACCGTGACTAAAGAATCACTGCAAATGTCTCATGCATGACAAATATCTTTCATCATGATCTTTTTTATATCTGCTATTTCTATGCTAACAATAATTGATTATGTCATGCCTCAATGCATTGTCTGTCACATTTTCTTCAGGGGTAGCGTAATTGGTTTGCCATGCTCTCTCCCTCTTGGGGTGAATGCTTTCTAGATGACATTAGCCTACTGTTGTTACTTTATCCGCTGGTATCTCTGAATGTATTCTTTTTAGGCGGCATCTGCTATTTTATGTGTTCTATGACAGGGTGCATGCATGGCACAAATTCCACAGTCCAACTTGTTGCAGATATGAGATCAGAAATTATTTATTATTTATAAGCATGATTATTTATATTATTCTGTAATTCACATGCATTTTATGGACACTTCTGTCTAAACCGTGAGGTTAATATTTTTTTCAGTACATTCAAATTCAGGTTTCGGAAGGGCAAAACGTGCAAAGAAGTATTTAAAATCAGATTTTAATAGCATTTATAAAATAAATTGTTATGCAGAGTTTTAGGATTGATGACCCTTTTTACGTGCTGGACTATCAACGTTTCTGGATGAGGTCGAGGCAGAGACCTGCACTCTTAAAAATAAAAGGTTATATGGTTCCATAAAGAGCCTTTGACATCCATGCACTCGCAGAAAAAAAGGTACGAAAGCTGTCACTGGGGCTCTACCTTTTCAAAAGGTAAACTTTTGTCCATTTTAGGTAATATGATACTAATATGAAAAATTTAGGTGCTAATATGTACATTCCAGGTGCTAATATGTACATTTTAGGTGCTAATATGTACATTTTAAGTGTTGATATGTATATTTCAGATACTAATATGTACATTTTAGGTGCTAAAATGTACAATCCAGGTGCTAATATGTACATTTTAAGTGTTAATATGTACATTTTAGGTGCTAATATGTACATTCAAAGTGCTAATATTTTAGGTGCTAATATGTACATTTTAAGTGTTGATATGTACATTTCAGATACTAATATGTACATTTTAGGTGCTAATATGTACATTCCAGGTGCTAATATGTACATTCCAGGTGCTAATGTACATTCCATGTGCTAATATGTACATTTTAGGTGCTAATATGTACATTTCAGGTCCTAAAATGTACATTTCAGATACTAATATGTACATTTTAGGTGCTATTATGTAAATTTCAGGTGCTAATATGTACATTTTAGGTGCTAATATGTACCATTAAGGTACCAATATACACCCTTTATGTACCGGCACAAAGTGTACCTTTTGAAAGGTACAGCCCCAGTGACAGCTTTTGTAGCTTTTTTTCTGAGCGTTTGGGACTTTTTAAATGTACAAAAGCTTTTTCTATATTGGAAAAGAGTTATTTGGATCAGAAAACTGTTTCACTGAAAAGTTTGGGAAACCAAAACTGGTTCTTCAATGGCATTGCTGTGATTGTGAAACCCCTTGTTTTGGAACCTTTATTTTTAAGTGTGTGTGATTGAGTCAACATTAAACTTAAGAAAATAAATGCATATAGTGTTGAAATCCTCATTATAGTCCTCTGTTTAATTTGTGATTCTGACAGTAATAGCAATGTTGTTTTGTTGTCCATGTGACTAATGGAGAGAGCATGTGTTTACTTTCGTCACCATGTGTTTACCTCAAACTACAGGGCCTGTCGTAAATGTCGCCACGAAGCCTGTGTGTGTGTGAGTGATCCTCACCAGGAGGGTGTGAACAGGAGCGGAGACATAACCCTTGATAACACCTGTTTCCTGTTTTCAGGTGATCAGTTCTAGATTTGTTGGACAGGGCCGAAGATCAATTGGTCACAGAAAGCCCCATCTTCCCCCAGTGTAGAGCGTGGGAAAGTCTGATTGGGTGAGTGTGCATTGAATTATTAACAGAGTGACTGTGTACAGTATATTATTCAGAATCAACCCTGGTAAAAAACAAAAAAGTCTACATATAATGTAAGTATTTCATTGTATGATTTATAAAATAGGCCCATTGAATTAATATATATATATACACACACACACAATCATTCACTGTAGGGTTATTATAGTAAAATTAGTTTTGATCACCTTTGATCTGTGTCGGTTTGTAGTTCTATCGTTAGTTTTCCCCATAAACCTATAAAAAGAAGGTGATATTATGTATTTTCTTTATGCTGTTCACAGGTCAAAAATGTGTCTTTTCCGTGACAGTTTTTATCCCTCTCCCTAATATCTCTATAATGTGACCTGTTGCTACAAACCACATTTTTCTGATAAAATAACTAATTTATTCTCTTTGTAGCTTTGTAAAGAGACAATTATGTTGTAAAATGTGGGACGTGTGCTCCTCATTCAAAGATGTTGTACCAATATGAAGACGTTAATGAAAGAATGATGTCATGCATTTTAACCTGTAGAACATGTCCAGACCTGTTCATTTTTGTCTTTTCTTCTCCCGTAATAACCTTTGGTTAAACTCAATTTCAAACCGAACACTCAATTTACTGAAGCCAAGTTCATTAATTTTGAGGAATACATGCAGCACTTCAAGAATGAAGTGCATTTCTAAGAATTTCAATATCTTAGCTTTGATTATAGTGAAAATGTTCAAAGGCTCATCAGTTGAACAGAATTATAGATGGATGGATGGATCAGTGGGAAGATAAGTGGATGTATAAAACACCACTGGCAGTACTATAGTACAGAGATGCTACAGTGCTTTTGTGCTGTGAATGGCTACCATATTTAAGTACAACAGAAATACATGGTATTACCATTATGCACAAAAAATATTCATGACTTATGAGAGATATTATATTTTGAGAACTACATACAAGCAGAAAGAAATATTGAGAATGAGATCTTTAATAAATTACATTACTGAAAAGTCAGTTTGGCAGATGAGATTTAGTCTTTTTTGTCAGTATTTTGAGATGAATTTCTCATATTTCACACCAAACACACACACGCTCAGCAGGGTGATCGTTTCTGAAGGTCAGGAGGTACATGGGAATTATCACTTTTGGAGACTCTCACCTGTTTTCTTTGTGACCATACAAATCTCTGTGTCCCACGTCCAACATGTGAAACTGCTGTGTATGCGTGGTGGACTCAAACATATGTCTTTCAGATGGTGTCTGTCACAGTGATTTAATGTTCAGGAGTGTGTGAATCCACATGAATATATCAGTATATCAGATTGCAATTGATTTTGAGTTTCAGTATAATGTTTATAAAGGTCCTTATCAATAAATTAGTTCTAATGTCTTAAATGGTACAGCTTTATAAAACTTAACAAAATACCATTTGAACCTTATAGTTGCCTTCCATTCCTTTAGTCGTCACTAAAATCCAAATTTTCAAATGCAATTGTAAAATCTGCCAAAATTGGCTTGATAATTCATTTATTTCTTCTATTAATTTTTTTTTTTGGAAACTTTTTTTTCCCTCAGAAATAATGGATTCAGAAATCAGACACTATTAAAGAGAAAATACTGAATGACATAAGTGTTATTAAGTCAACATATAATTATGTTGGCAGTGGGTTCACAACATGGGGTCACACCTCACACCTATTCCTAACATACTGTGATGCGACAGATGGGAAGTTATCATTAGAGAGCATTAATTTCTTTTGCGTTATCCTCAATAATCATTTGTGACAAAGAAAACCGTGCAAAACTATTCAGTAACTACATACACAGGAGGCACTCAGTTCAGCATGAGGTTACTGTATATCTGAAGGGGTTTCTTTGCCTCATCTGTACAATGAATTTTTGTTTGAGCATTTTCCCCCTGCCAAATCACTTTATTTGTTATGAAAATAGGCCTTCTGGGCTATATATAAGATTTTTCGTATGAATTTTGCCTGGAAAATCAAAAGGATTAGGTAACATGTATGTGCCTTTCCCGAGAGCCTCTCTTTTGTACTATGAAACAAATGCTTCAATGCGTTCAGGATAATGCCGAAAGAGCTATTCTGTACTGTAATGTCAATATGTCATGTTGTGTTCAAGCACGAGCGCTCTTGTAAAAATTGGTTGTAATCTTAAACATCACCTATAGAGGCCGCTAAAAAATACATATAGCACCTTTAAATTTGCCTCCCCAAGCTTAAACTGCCTCCGATGTGGCTAATAACAATGGTTATTCATGGTTCAGAAACATAAATCACAGAAGTGGGGATAAATCAATTGTGGAGAGTAATTGCAATGGAGTTGCTAAAAGATTACAAATCAGGGAATGATCCAAATACAGCCTCAAAATTGTAATTTTCACAGCACAATTCAGTTCTGTGTGCTTCCGTTCCATGGAAAGCAGGCGGTAAAACCATAACGTTAATCTATAATGACCCCAATTTGCATAAAAAGAGGGCGTATATTTGCACATTTAGCGCCTGATTAGTGAATAAGAACGGTTTCGACGCTGAACTGTTCACTGAACTCCCCACCGTATGTCTTACCATCACTTTTATCTCTTTATTTACTCACCCTCTCTTTTTTATATAAATGTCAGTTGTACATTGGGCGAGTGATGATCTAAAAGCTTATAGAGAGAGAAAGGTCAGTCGTGATGGTTAATTGATTTTATAGTGACATTGGAGGAGAGTGGAAGGAAATTGCTGTCTCTTATGAGTCCCATTTTACCCAGGGCTAACATGACACTGTGACAGTATTATTTGGCTCAGCAGTCTGGGAAAGGCGGCGATCATATTACTGTTATATCACCCATCCACAATCATTTAGATTACACACACAATTCTCTCACATCAATTACGTTATTATTATACCCAAAGACATTGGCAGACAAACTGAGGATTGCGATGCAAAGCCTATAGCAGGAGCGACGCACATTCGCGCTAACACATCCGCCGTTTAAGGGGAGATTGGGGTTTTATTGGCCGAGCCGGTGGAGCGGGACTGCAGGATAATGGGTAGTTATCCTGCCCGTAGTTTCGGCTTGCCGGGAGCACGGAGTCTTCACGAATAAAACGCAAGAATCGCCGTAATCGGAAGCTAAACAGGAATTTTTCCGAAGGCGCATGGATGTTTAGCCCCCTGCTGATTGGCCAGGATACCAGGGGCCCGAGCAATCTCATTCCACTTTACAGAGAGAGAGCCTTGTCAAGGTCAGCGGAAAGTAAAGTCAGATTGAAAGGGAGATAGGTGGGAGATGCTGTTAGATTCACTATCTCTTTCTGTTCTCTTCCCATTACAGTGACTCATATTCAGTCTGACACTAGACTTTAAACCCGGGGACGGTGGATAACGTGGGAACAGAGAGAGCTCACGGCTGTCACTCATGATGATTGATTGGCAGGGGTAAGAGCTCATTTGATCTGAAGAGTCCCAGTTGTGTTTAGGAGTGTGTGTGCTTGTGCATAAATGAATATATACTTTAGACAAGTATGATTTTTTTTCAAAGAGCTATAGTAAGTTCATTTCAGTAGAATATAGTAAACGTTGATATATTTATGTATATCCATTAATAAATATAATTTAATGCCATAGAGCAGAGATTTTGAAACTTTTAGATGCAATGGAGTGCCAAATGTGATCATCCTCGACACAATTTATACTCTGAAAAAAATATATTATCAATATATTAAGTTACAGCATATATTTTTTCTACTTACTGTAGAATGTACAATAATGTACTGTTACATGTATAATTTATTTGTTTAATTTATTTTATTTTTTTATTAAAAATAAAATTGTATTTAAAAAAATGATCTAATGATCTAAAAAAATGATCTAAAAAAATATAATTACAAATAAAAAAGTTAATTATTAATATGTTAAATATTAATAATTAACTTTTTTATTTTTAATTATAATTTTTTTAGACAAACCCCAAACACCCCCTGGGTACCCCCTGGGGGGTATTTGATTAATAGATTAATAAATTAATAAAATAGATTTAATTAAAAAATTAATAAAATAGACGCTTTTATTAATCTATAAATAGATTAATAGATTAATAAAAGCGTGTGTGTGTTCTAATGTATGTTACGACATCAGTCCATGCTTTAATCTAGAAGCCGTTGTAATATCTGCAGTATTGTCATATCTGATCTTAAATGTTTTATGATTGCAATCTCAATGAGTTCACATTATGTGCTCTGAAATCAATAGCTGTCACTGTCTATCAGTTGAAGACATATGAGCTACACAAAAACACACACACACTTAATCACATGCATTGCCATTTCAGATTTAAAAATCAATATATCAATCATATATTTATTAAATTATATATAAAGATGCTGTTTGATAGACTTCAAACTGCAGCATGATTAGTGTATTACACAAGCCTGTGTTATATATAGTTAAATAATAATGTAATATAATAATAGTTGTCATAATCCACAGACTAATATAAATATAATTACACTCATTTCTCAGTTTTTTAAATACATTTTTATTAAATTAATCAAAAGTAACAGTCAAAATTTCGCATTGTTTTTTTTATTTTTTAGAGTAATGGCTGCTGAAAAGGAATAAATTACATTTCAAAATAGATAGGCAATTTTAAATTAATAATATTTAACAATATCATTGTTTGTACTGTATTTTTGATCTAATAAATGGAGAGCATCAGAGGTTTGGGTTTGGATTAGGAGAATATGACCGACCCCAAACTTTTGAACAGTTATGTTGAAAAACATTAAAAATGAAGTGTTGATCTGCTCAGATCATCCATGCATTAAATCACACCAATGAATTTTCAAAAATTTTCTTATTTCAGTTGACTCTTTTCACTGTTAAAAGCAATGATTAACAAGGATGCATGTAATACCAATAGGTTATGCATCAAGATACCAAATGATAATTGCAATACCTCATATGGCAGTAAATATGAGACATTTGCATTTTAAACACCATTAGTGTACTCAATTTGTTCTGAAAGAGATATGTGGTATTTTATGTAAATGAATGCATTTAGCATTATTGCAACTGTATATAATTGAGCTAAAATGTGTATTAGGGATATGTTTAATTTATCAGAGTCAGGCCCATCAGAGGACTTTGGATCGAATCTAAGCATCATCCAATCATGTTGAGTAGACTATGCCAAACAATAACTGTTTTGAATGCATCGTTTAAGTCACAAGGCAACATTGTTCTGATTTATCCCGGAAATGGGTGACCAACAATCCAACCTGAATTCAGCAAATTAAGGCTGCAACAATCCTTATCTAAAACCTTTGTTCTGACCAATGCCAATTTAGCATTGCTTTCCCAGCCCTTTGCTTTTGGATTTCACATTCAGCAGTCAAATTAAAGCTTGTTCGAAAGCCAAGTACCTACTTTGATTCTGAGGGAATTACCAAATGTGTTTCATAAATGAAACGGAGGATTAATTGATTCATTGATAAATGTAATGACGTTCTTTTCACACGCGACATCTCCGTGGTAGAGTCTGCGTATAGTCTTTATTCATCTACTGGGATACGAGAAGTCGAGAACTGACAGTAATTACTGCAGATGAGGCGACTGACAAGCTTATCAAACGGGATTCAAAAACCAGCAGCAACATCAAAGAAGTGCAATTTATACACATCAAAAAACAGCTTTAGCCCTCGGTGCTTCACTCGCACACTTACAGCGCATCAAACAACTTAAGTGCCTGTGCTTCACTCCAACAATACATGTCTCTTTCTCTCTCTCTCTCTCTCTCTCTCTCTCTCTCTCTCTCTCTCTCTCTCATCACTCAAAGTACCAAAAACACCTTTTGGGACATATCAAATAGTTGTTTTTAGGAAAGAGTGTCAAACCTTAATGGGAACAAAGCGGAAATGTCTGCAATGCTTCATGTTAATCGTTTGTAATACTGTGGGAGGTGAAAATATTTAACTTTGGCAACATATTTAGAATTTTTGTAAATCATTGATCTGTCAAATGTGTCAGATCCAGCATCCAGCATCTATATTTCAGCGTTTTTTCCATTGAGGCGTTTAGTTGCTATGAAACAGAATATCTGCAGCAGTTTGAATGTTGTGACAGTTGGTCGGTGTTGTATTAGTCCCGCCCCTCGTCCGCTGTGATTGGACGGCTGGGTAAAAAGTGGCAGTGATGAGTGCTGCGTTTTAACCAAAGTTGAACATTTTTCAACTCCCAGCGACCAATAAAAAACGCTGGGCTCTCGGCGCTTCAGCGTGAAAAAAACACTCAGCGCCTAAAAAAACGCTCGGCGCTCCCATTGAGAACAATTGAAAACATACGCCAGGCACGTGGAAAAACGCTTTGGTGGACACACGGACTAACTTTATTATTTAAGAGCTGTATGCAAGATTGTGGCCAAAACTGGTACTGCAATCATTTTCAAATTTGGGTGGATCGCCCCTTCCCCCATGACTCGAAGTTGCCAGATATGCTGCAGGATCCATCAGGAATGTAGGCTGCTACAAGAAGCTTAAAGTGATGAGTCCTACACATTGAGTTTTTTCTGTTAATTATTTATTTCGCACTTTGTCACAAAGTATTTCGGATTCAAATCGAGTTTTTTTTTTTGGGTTTCACAATCTTAGACATTTTTTTTAGCCGATTCCGACACCTTTGTATCTGCAGCTGTGGTAACTAGAGAAGAGCTGGCAACCCGAATAGAACAAAATACAACTTGACAACATTATCAGTCAAGGGGTGCAACTTCACTTTTTAATTGACAATATCCTGGCCGGACTACTGTTGTAAGTGATATAAGTATTTGAAACGAACATGATTTCTTAATGTCTAGTGACATATCAGGGAAAATTTATGATTAATTGAAATAAATTTCTTGCATAGGCCTACAGCTCCTTTAACTTTAAAGGGTTGGTTCACCCAAAATAAAAATTCTTTCATTAATAACTCACCCTCTTGTCATTCCAAACACACAAGACTTTCGTTCTTCTTCGGAACACAAATGAAGATCTTTTAGATGAAATCTGAGAGCTTTCTGTCCCTTTATTGACAGCTGTGCAACTAGTTTCAAACACCAGAAAGGTAGTGCTTTGAAAATTCAATAACGCACAAACTCTTGAATTCCAGTAAAAGATCATTTTGTCAATGTTGTTACTATAAACCAAAGGAGATTCATTTGATAGCCTGCCAGTGATTGTAATTATAGGGAGAATAGCATGAATTCAGATTGTTTATAGGTCACATTCAAATATAGTTTCAGAAAGTGACCAACTACAAGGAAACGCGGAGAGTACTTCTTTTCAGCCCCCCTTTCTCACTCTGTGTGTGTGTGTGTCTCACCCTTTTCACTCTCTGATAGCTGTTAGGTGGTAGATAAAGAGATTGGAGTGTTTTATTGATCCGAGCGTCCGGACTACAGCAAGACCAATGACCTCCAATCAACACCTGCCAAGACAGTTTAGAGCTCACGTTCTGAGAACGCTCACGAGAACACACACCTATAGATAAACACCCCCACCGCTGTCCTTACGCATCGACAAGCGCTCAATCAGCTAATTAGGGTTAACGAGGAAGTGTGTACATTCAGAAATCAAGCTCAAGCGGAGATTGAAATTGAATAAAGAGTTACCACTGGTTGCACTGCTGAAACATGGTGTCCTACATTACGTTCATCTCAGTTCCATCCCCTCCTCCCTCTTTACACATTAGTTAGCCAATTACTGAGTGGGACTGGGGAAGAGGTCATATTCTCCAGAGGAGAGGGAAGTGTCAGACACCGCTAGACTTATATGCGTGCACACACACACATAAGACAAACTAATAATTCCAGAGGGATCATACTGTATGTGCCTGCCGGTACATATATTATATGCATATTTGTTTTGTAGTAAATATTTTTATTACATTTATATTTTTAGACATCTTTATACTCAAACTTACAGTAAGGTAAGGCAGAAATGTCAATTACCAGAATAGCTCAAATAATATAATACATCAGCTACCCGAACTGATAATTGCACTATATTATATCATATCAATCATATTATTTCATATTATATTATATTGCTGCAAGGGATACTTCAGGATTTAGCATTAAGCTTTGTATTAGTAGAAAACCTGGAATATTTTCAAATTACCTTGCTTTCCACCCTCATATCCCCCTGAGATGAGAGATGTATGTATTTTTTGTCTGGAAAAAATCCTCAGATGGCACAAAAATTGTAATTTTGCGTCATCGGGAGGATTTTTTGGCCAGAGGCTAAAGACTTCAGTCAGTAGTAGGGCTGTCCCGCATGTTCTCAACCCGCCCATCGAGTGTGGGATCTCACTCACAGAATGAACACACACTCTCAGAAAAAAAGGTACGAAAGCTGTCACTGGGGCGGTACCTTTTCAAAAGGTACACTTTTGTACCTAAA
>JAOTRC010000012.1:6879210-6891133 GCA_027497675.1 Cyprinella lutrensis | reverse complement strand
AATCAGTCGGCCCATTCTCCTCTGACCTCTAGCATCAACAAGGCATTTTCGCCCACAGGACTGCCGCATACTGGATGATTTTCCCTTTTCACACCATTCTTTGTAAACCCTAGAAAGGGTTGTGCGTGAAAAACCCAGTATCTGAGCAGATTGTGAAATAGTCAGACCGACCCGTCTGGCAACAACCGATTCTGACATTCAGTTTGGAGTTCAGGAGATTGTCTTGCCCAGGACCACACCCCTAAATGCATTGAAGCAACTGCCATGTGATTGGTTGATTAGATAATTGCAATAATGAGAAATTGAACAGGTGTTCCTGAGTATATACTGTCTGAGAAAATGTATAATAATCAACTTTCACATATAATGGTTACTGTTCCAGATCTTGGGGTTGTCTATTTCTTTCGGTCCATCATGGAAAACTGAAACCATGTTACCACACTATTGAAAGGCCAAAGAGCATCTCGCATCCTGACAGGAAGAGCTGATAACTGAGCATACACTATTCAAGCTAAGATTCTTCCTGGGCTTTTGCACTGGCTCAGAGTGACTGTGAATCTGCAACGTGATCTCATGAGAATACGTTTGTATTTGTACGTAAAGTGTCGTTCTATCATACGTATTTATAATTACGTTTTATATTCGCAAAAACGTATAATACAGACGTATTTACAGTTCTAAAACGTAAAATATTTACGTATTGACAGCACAAAAACGTAATTTATTTACGTATGAACAAATCCACCGACGCACACATTTGTACGTATCACAATTTATGCATATTAATATCGTAGCATTATGTTTCGACTCTATGGCATTCCACTGTCTTATTAATAAAGTTTTCAGTCTCATTTAATGATATAATACTCATAAATATTAACGTTTTGCTCGTTTTGCCTGCATGGTGTTAAACAATACACTATAAAACCTTAAAAATACATGCTTTAACGTTACTCGTTTAACCGTTTTGTAATAGTTTATTTACCTTGACACACATAAAGCATTTTCTCCTATAAAACACAAGAAAAATTCACAAAAGACGTCAATTTTATTAGTTTGACCTAATCCAAATCTTGACAATCCATAGTTGTTTGCAAGAAACAACGCCTAATTCAGCCTCTTATCCAGTCGTGATCGTCTCCATTCTCAGCAGCTACCGTAAATGTCAAACCTCGCGCTGGTGATGAATTCAAACGTAAAATGCGCCGATACGTCATGTTTTACGGCGGTGATATCAAACGTTCATTGGCTCTTCCCTGCTTCGTCACAGATTGCGACATGAAGGACTGTGACGGTTGGTTAGTTTAGTTTATTTGAAATGGAGAAGCGCGAACTGAAGCCAGATTAACATTTTCATTAGTAATTTAATTTCTGCTCACGAAACTACTACAATACTGCCAGAGAGAAGACTGCGACTGCGGCTTTTGGTATCGGTTTTGACATTTTCGCAATAAATAAATTGTTGTGATTATACTTGTCTGTTAGTTACTGTATGTTTTTCTTCATAATTGTAGTTTGTTACGTTGTTTTAAGGAATTGTTATGGGTAGGTTTAGGGGTAGGAGTAGGATTGGTGGCTCAAAATATATTTTAATGCTATATTGTTAATAAAACTGCCATTTCCCAACACATCTGTCCATTACGTTTTATCCTTTTGTATATTATGTATAAAATAGTTATGTTTAGGTTTGGGATTAGGGTTACGGGATCTTACATTTATCTATAAAAGGATATACCAATGCATTCTCATCCTTTAGCGTCACATAGAAGACTATATGACAAAACAGCGCTATACTACGCACATGGCCACCTCTTATCGTTAATATAACACACGCTGTGAGGGGTAGGTTTAGGTGTGGGGTAGGGTAGGGTAGTCTCATATTATGCTAAAGGATTTATGACACCTTGGGTTCGCGTGAATATTAACGATAAAGGGTGTCGTGCGTAGCATAGCGCCGTTTTGTCATTTAGCGTTCTGTGTGACGCTAAAGGATAAATGTTATGTTTAAATGTTGCAGATACATCTATATTATACGTTTCAGCATCTATCCAAACGTACTAAAAAGTATGTTTTCTATATTTTCAAAAACGTAAAATACCTACGTATTAACAATGAAACCATGCTGACCAAACACAAGTTTGGCCAAAAGTATACATGTTGGATCGTTCAAACAAACATATCAATGTTTTGAAAACATCAGAAAGCCACAATTTTACACTCTTCAGTAAGTCATCTTACAGATGGCTGACTTATAGCTATCACTGCACATTAAACTTGGACAGGAGAATAAATTTAAGGAATACACTCTTTGACCTAAGTCAAGATACTTATTCTCGACAGTCCATAGATGTATGTGTCAATGTATTCCCCTGTAATAGAACCAAAATTTAGCTTAGTGTGCATCATAAAGTATTTTAATTTAAGAATAGGTAAATGAAATTTCGATTATCTGTAATGTTAACAGTTGCAGACTGAACGCTATGTGGTGATTTACTCCCTGTCAGCATGTATGCAATATTAAACGATTAGATCCTGATTTATACACAACAGTTATATGACTGGCTCACAGGACGCATTACTTTGGCCATGATGCTAATGGGAAACTGCACCAAGCCAAACAGCTTTAGTTTTCCCCCAAAAGTTTCTCTCTGTCTGTGTGTTTCCTAACAGCCTGTGTTTGTAATGGACCTGTCGGAGCAATAATAATGATGAATAAGTCTCCAGTGGGAGGAGGGTGTGTGCGCGGTGTGTGTGTGTATGCGGGAGAACGTGAGATGGGCAGGGCTGAAAGAACTGAGACCAAACCCAGTGAAAAAGTGCCGAGATTATAACTGTGGCAGACTGTCATAAATCAAAGGAAAGAGTTTTGCCACTAGAAAAGAGTCCCTGCTGTATTAAAAGGAACGCCAGTGCAACAGTTTTCACAGCTCCCCAAATGACCCTGAACATTTAAGTCATTTCACACTTAGGCCTAACTATCAATAGCATTTGTTCTGCATTTTTAGGCATTCGTTTCAGTCTGACTGTCCTATAAAATCAAAATGGAGCTTTTGTGGCTTTTAATTCAGGTCTAGAAGCTTTGAGGTCGTCTATATGCTGGTGTAGGGCTTGTCCGATCTTTTTTAGAACACCTCCACACGTTTTTAGAACCCCAGTTCCAATCGGAATTTGTGTCCCTCTCATTTATGCGACCAACTTGCTGTGTCCCACCATATTTACTCTTTCTAATGACACAAACTTGAAACTGTTGGACCACATTGACTTTCAGCTTTCTGGATGAACTCTACTTTTAAGAGAGGCCTTAAATTGTCCTTAAGAATTAAAATTCAACCCCAATGGAAAGGCCTATCTATGACGTCACCATTTGTGCGCTGGCCACCCAAGATTTACAGTACGCCAAACTCATTGTCATTTTAATAGAGCCTCAGGATGTGTTTGATTGGGCAATTATTTCTTGGCGACAACAATGCAATCTATTCACGTTTTTATTATCTGCGGGAATGCTTTATTTCTCTGTGAGCATCCGAAGAAAATCTCACACCGAGCAATTCTTAAATAGGATTCAGATCAATCACAGCGGCATGTCCCATCCTGCAAAAGAGAAGTCCAATACTCGGGTAACTCGCAGGGGTCCGGCGATAAATTAACAACTTCTGCCCTGCGCTTTATAGCTGCTGAGTGTCTGCTTTACAAAGCCAAATGTATTATTTATTGTCCGGCTGCTTATTTATTTAGCGATTCGGCTAATTCAATTACCAACACGGTGAACAGACCTATAATTCTTAAATCAGTTTCACCTAATGAATAATTCTGTAGTAACTAAGGCTGTTTTCAATTCCACCGCACTCCCACCGCCACCACAGGTCTCTTTTCAAGTCGTCTTTTTGAGTTCGAATTGCAATACATTTACATAATCACCTTTACTGCCAATGTAAGTACTCTGGAAGCATTTCAAGTTTAGCTAGATAATGAATTGAATTGAAGTTTCAACATGTTAATGAAACAACAAAGTGATAAAAATGGGGAGGAAATTAAATAAAACATTGTACCATGATCTCACAAACGTACTCTTGCTATTACTGGTATAGGCTAGTAAGAGTTGTGTGTAAACGTCACTCCTCAGGCCTCAAGTGCAACATGAAATCATGACTTTTGGGTAAACATAGATGCCACTTTCGAGTAAAATGGTGTGCTATCTCTACGCATTTTGAGCTATCTGCGTGTATCCGCGTGTATGTCTACGCCATTAACGTCCGAGTGATTCCGCGTGTCTGTACAAATGTCCAAGCGAAACGAAGCAAATGTAGATCTACATCTGGGGAGGTATCTTTTTCTTTCCTAGGATGGTAGGGGAACAGTCATAAATGCCATTAACCCCAGGTTTAGGGACGGGGTTGAGGTAAGTCATATATTTATATATACGTAATAACGTTATAGTCAACGGCGTTCATAAACACGCTGAAAAGCGATTATGCGTGTTGATAGCACGCCAAAAATGGAAATACGAATTGGCGTGTCATATACGCCATTTCATGAGATCAGTCTGCTCATAAAGACTTCACTTGTTTCATTACTGCATGAATCATTTTTTTAAACGAATCTCTTGAATGATTCAATGACAAATAAAAGAAAATCACAAACACCCTCACTTGTCGCCACCTACTGGTGAAATGATGCAATTAATACAGTTTTTAGGTGATTTACTCTATTATGATCATTAGATTAACCACACTATTTACACTAGTGTTTTTCTCTACTACACATTAGTATTTGAATTTGATTATCAGAAAAAAATTGAAATGCAAAAAGTTGAGGTTTTATGCTAATGGTAATGTTTAAAAACTTTAGGAAAGTGTTGGAAAGTGTTTTTTTTAATTGGGTGAGTTTACAGAGAGTGCCTGAGAAATGCATTAGCATGTGATAGATCACAGTTTAGTCCTCCATTCTTGGACAGCTTGTGAGTTGAGTTGAGTTGTGCTCACGGTGTAATGTTTATTAATGGGTATTTATTTGAAGTCTCTCTAAAGCAGAGAACACGCAATGAGACTCGTCTGCGACTCCATCCCGCTCTTCCGCCCGCACTCAGCTTGCGCTCTGGTAATTAGCCTCCCCTCATTAAATATTAAACGAAGTCACAGATCTGAACCCGTCTCATTATTTAAACATCACACTTACGACGACATTTTCTGATGACACATAAATAGCAACTGGAAAAATCAACAGGGAGCTTTTAAAATAGGGACTGACAGCTTGTACAGCGTGTGTGAAGACTGCAGTGCACATGAAGTCTGTATATGCAAGTTCAAATGCAAATCGTTAAGCTTGTTCTCCATGGTGATGTCGCATTCATGCCAAAGATAGATTTCCTTTCAACAACATGTCTATGGGATCTTGACTGATCACGTTTTTTATTTATTATATATCGTATTCATTTGAGTTTTATGTGCGTGCGCATATTTACAGCTTGCTCCAGATTTCAAGCTGTCATAAATGCAAATGTTGCTGCACTAATGCAGAGTCTTGGCTTTAGTATCAGACTCGGAGGCTGTTGTATGAAACAAAAACCAGTGCAGCAAAACTTTGGGTTGTTCATAATACATTGTTTTCATACTATGGTATTTTTTCAAGTATAAAGGGATAGTTCACCCCAAAATGAAAATTTTGTCAGTAATTACTCACCCTCATGTAGTTCCAAACCCGTAAGACTTTTGTTCATCATTCTTCGGAACACAAAATAAGATATTTTTGATAAAATCTGAGAGCTAGATCCTCCATTGGCTTAGGTATTTACCCCGATCTCATGAGAATTCGTACAAATTTTACGAGGTGGCCAATTCGTGCAACCTCACTCGTTCGAATTAGCACATTTTTGCTAAATCGTACATATTTTAAAAATTGGCCAATTCGTATGAATTCGTACAAATGACCTACCCCTGACCCCGCCCCTAAACCTAACCATCACGTGGGTTTAGAAAAATCGTACAAATTAGTACGAGTGAGGTCGTACGAATTAGTGCGAATGAAACGTTTTTTAATCATTCGTCAAATTCGTATTGTACGAATTGGGCGTGAGATAGTGTTGAATGAACCATAATGCGGTAGTATTATTTAACGCGCTATTATTACATTTGAGATATCAACCACTGGTCGATGATGTTTGTATAAACTGTAAGTAAACTGTAGTAACAACAGGTAAAATTTACACCTATGTCGTAAAAAACATAATGATACTTAAATATTCTCTTCCTAGCCATGTTTACAGTACGTGAGCGAAATCCCATCCGTTTTCTGATTGGCATTTCGCAAGGATTCCTGGGTAGTTAAAGTGCGTGGAGCCTGCATCTATGCGGGCTTTGCGGAAGACCGGTTTAAGTGTACAAAGGGGGCGCTGCTGAGCACACTTCAGAGCCTTGAAATGTTACACGAGACGGCCTACGGACTCGTAGACTCGGCGAGCATGCGCAATTTAAGTGCACAAGACTGAAAATCTGCATGAAGTGCGCCATTAGGGCCACATTTGCGCATGGCGTCACCGTTTTCACAAAATCGTGTTTTTGTCGTTCACAGAGACGATAACGGTGTCGTTTTCTAAAACGTGCACTTTCAACTCCTTTTAAAAAAGTTTACGTTTTCAGACCCCCCCAAAAAAACGCAGTTGTCGTGTAAATAAATGGACAAAAAAACATAAAAAGTGTAACATTTTAGTTGAAAATGGTAATGTGTTTTTTTGTCCTCATCCAATCACACACACCTGTGGGTCTGATATCTCACTCACTAAAGCGAGCGGCAGACTTCTTCTTCTCTCTCGCTCTCTCTGTCTCTCAGCAGATGCTTGACTGGTCTCTCCCTGCTGGTCCTGGCAGGCTCTGGTGTGGCCAGGGGGTCAGTGCAGTCCAACCCAAAGTAAATAATTAGTGACACTGGCTGGAGCTCTTTGTCTATGTGTGTGCATGTGTGTGTAAGTGTGAGCGTGTGTGTCTTAATTTGGCTAAAGCTCGCGGCCGTGAAGAGAGATGTCATTATTTACGCCAGATTATGGTTGCCGGGTGCCACCAAGGGAGTCTGTTGCCCATTCCACCGGAAAGCTGGCTTAAGCTGTTTATTTACCATTCCTTGTGAGTGTATGTGTGTGTGCGAGTGGAGGTTGGCGTTTTTTAATACGCCTCATCCTCCATTTAACAAGCACTTCAGTGCATTTAGAATGAAATTAAAACTAATTAATTGGGTCTAATGTGATTTTTTTTTTTAATCATTGTTGTTTTTGCTGGATTGGGATTTCCCATTTAACAAGCAGACCTGCCGGTGCTAATTAAAAAAAAATTCTATAATCAAATTGATAATGCCTTTAATATGTTATACACTGTGATACAATATACACCCTGTTTTTACTACTTTTTTACTTTCCTATTTTACTGAAGTTCTTTCCTATAGGACATAAGGTGTTTTCTTCTTTTCAATGAAAGCGTCAATGAAACATCTTTTAGTGATAAAGTAGTTTCATTACATCTTGGAAATGTTAACAAGTCCCTCTAAATTTCATATTGTCAGTTTAAAAAAGAATTTACTGACATTGTGTTGTTTTTAATGGTGCTTCAATGGGCCATTCTTACTGATATGTCTATCGACTGGAATAGACATAAAGCCATTACATATATGTCCTACATTTGAGGTTACATTGTAGTTTTTATTCAACTGTTATTTAAGATATACATAAAAATAAATGTTATATGCATAGCATTTCTACCAAGGGTGGCATTGTATATAATATATAATGCATATATATATATATAATGTGACTGTACATGCAATGTTGTTTTTATGTAATTTTTATGTTATATGGTATTTCTCTTTCTCTTGAAACCTTTCCTTGCATTGACTTCCTTAACTTCATCCCCAGGTCAGGAGATCACTGTAGATGCCAGGCGAGGGGTATAGTGGGCATGTGTGTAAGACTGGGCCCAACTGCTCTGCCCTGCCCTGGCACTCCCCTGGCACGAAATAAAGATAGCCCAGCCTCGGTGTGTGCCAATCTGCTGCTTCTCCCCATGCCTTCTGTGCCAACACCTCAACAAGTTTACAGATGACTGGTTCGTTATCTTCCTTGACACTTTTAAATCCATGTTTTGGATTCCAATGGTTACCTCATATGCAGATTACATTTATTTAAGGGAGAGAAAGAGTGGTACACACAGGGTTAACCGTGTGTGACCATCACTCAGCGAGTAATTCTTAAATTGGAGAAGCCTTTAATGAAACACATTTGGTCAGGTGATAATAACAGAATAAGGCTGGAGAATCAGAATCATGGGTGTGAGATCGTTACTAACACCAACATGCCCTCCACAAAGGCAGGGGGTCCATTTAAAGAAGTAGGCCTACTGTATATCTCTCTATTAATGACTTTCTTTTTTAAAAGCATTTTTAAAATTGATATAAACTGGTAAAATAAAAGTTATTGAATGGGATTACCTTCGGAGGAGAGGAAAATTGTTGGGTGTGTATTGGGGTGTGAAAAGAGCCTAATGATTTAGGGTGAATTAAAGGTGATTGGAACAGTTTTGGAATTTTAGCCGCCTTTCTTGCCATAAATTAAATATGATACACTTCTGTAAAAGCCCATACTGAGGATGTTACCAATCCGTTTGAGGAGGAAACAATGTTAAATTATAATGAAAGGATGCGTGCCATACCCTTTGATGTAAACTGAACCAAAACCTTTTTTGGTTACATTTTGTGTGTTTGGGACAGCACATATTTTCATTGATTTAAGCTATTGTAAACATATTTATTTATCAAGTTAAGATAAATTTCATATGCAAGAATTCCTTTTTCTGTTTATTAGTTTATAAATCCCTCCTCAATTCAAATTTAAAGGTTGGGTGGCCCCATCCCCCAAAATCATATGACTGGGGTTTATTACTACAACAAAATCAGTACAAAAAATATTTAAATATCATGTTTCTATTTTCAGATTAAGGTTGTTTTATTTTTAGAAAAATCAAGCTAGTACATGAACATTTTTTGTTGTTGATTTGGGGTTGCACCAAACAGCATTTTTTTCCCCCCAAAATAATGCTGTCCCATCTGTCCAAATAGTGTTTGGGTGGAAAGGACAAAATAAAAACAACCTAAATCTGAAATCTTTTTTTACTGATTTTTTTTTTCAATAGTGCATCATTTTCACATTTCCATCAATGGTTTGTGCAATAGCTGACCTTATTATTAAAACTACCTAAGACTTATGTCATTTCCCTTACTTCATGCATTTCTGGTCAACTTCCTGCTTGATGCCTGCCCTGTCCACCTACATGATGTCACACCAATGAGGGAATTCAATTTTGATTATGGGTTAAAAAAAATCACTCATAGGCCAGAAAACAATATCTGCATATGTATACTGTTCCATTTGACTATATCATCCTTAATTCACCCCTAAGATTTATACAAGACATGGAATTGATTTAAAGCTAAATCAGACCGTCAGCCAAACATTTTAATTCATGCAAACTTTTAATAATATTTGTCATGCGTCACATTTGATTTAACAGTTAGACCTATGCCTTTTCCATTAGCCTGATGTCACACACAAAGTACTGTAGGCTATTTCTACCCTGGCATTTATTGAATAAACAAATGAGTATAATATGGAAATATTAAATAGAAAGGTATTTGACAGCAGGTGAAAAAATAGCATTTAAGCGTAGATTTCCACTCTGCTTTATTGGAATTGTGTTTATTATTTTATTTTATGAATTTGATTTTTATTTATTCCTTTTTACTTGTTTTGGCTAAGGCAGCAGAATAATTTCAAAACCTGATATCTTAAACAAACAAAAATGAGCTTCTCTCATTCACCTTTCCTAGCCTACTCCCAATGTTAATTAATAATAGTCAACCAGATAGAAAAACATGTTAAAAAAAAGCGTAGGCCTTTAGGCTAACTCAAACTATTAGGTGAAACATTCTTCAGTTGCTGCATTGAGTGGAAGGCTATAGATGGATTGTTACAATTTAATATGATAGCCTACCTGTGCTTTAGGTCCAATTAAACAATGAGGACCCATCCGTGCTCAAATGCATGTGTGCAGGCCTATGTATTTGCACAGTGATGTTGAATCAATTTGACACCTCGAAATGAGGGAGATCTTATTTTTCACACTCGTTTCGGGCTGTTGAAATAATCTGGTCTCATTAGTCGGCCGCCGAAATGGTCTGATTTATCCAGACTGTCAGTGACCCTGTAGTACCGCGGGTCCCGAATCAATCAACGAGCTTGAACGGCTAAACCTGAGACCAAAACGTGCTTGATTTATCTACCAAATTACAGAGGCCTAAAGACACGACCGAGCAAATTGTGCGCTACTTCCTCAAGCGGTGTAACATCTCAGGCCCACCCCCACTCATAGGATCTCTAAACGAATTGTTGGGGGTCTTATACAAACCACATTAAACGGGTTATTTCTATTTTGCATTAAGAAAGTTTCAGTTGCAGTTTAGGACTGCACCCAAAAACAAAATTTTAATTTCACCTGTTGGTAAACAGACAGAACAAATTGCGTTAGCATGACGAAAACAGTAGGCTACGTCGCTCGAGCACTTTCAGAAATATCGAACGGTATATCGGTGTAGCTACTGACATTATTTATCAATGTATAGGCAGGCTATTCACATACCACAGTTATTTTAGGGAAAAAAATAAACAAAAACGAAAGAGATGACAAAAGACATTTAGGATTGCACTGACAAGAACCAGTTGAGGTCGTTGTGTGGTCATACCAACGCTATCTCGCGACCATACGAGGTGGTTATAATTTGTAGGCTACGATTTGTCGAAACCCCAGTGATTTTGGGTTAGGGGTTGGTCATTCGTAAATTCATACGAATTGGGCAACTCGTAAACTTTTTACGATTTAGCAAAAAAATTGAATTGCCGTGAGATTACTTTGCAAACAAAAATGTTCAGAAAATTTAGTCGCATAAAAAATTAAGAGTGAATTCAGCAAAAATTAGCTGTGCATGACTTGTTATGACTGTAACAAGGCGATGCTGAGTATGTAAATAAAAGCATTAATCGGCATTGAACAAGGCCTTTTTGGTGATTTATGTCTTTGGAATTTCCGATTTTAATTTATCGTTCCAAGTTTCTATATTTAGCTAAAATTTTACGTTTCAAATATTACATGTCCTAACATTATTTTTGCAATTATCATGTTGTCTATGCTAAATGCCACCTCTGTGTATCATTAAACAGATATTCACTTTTTAATGGAATGGGGAATTCCCATTAAATTATTTATGAAGTTGATATCCTGAAAAAAAGTTATACAAGACTATATAGCCTAAACCTAATAGCTACATAGTCTATATAATCACCTAAAATATAATCGTATAACATTCACATAAATATCAACAAAAAATATCTTCTTTATTTGGAGAGAAGTCCATTCAAGTATAGCCTACTTCTTTGCTGCCAATGCATATCCTTCCCACAGAAATTAAGCGAGGGGTGCATGAGAATTGACGTTGATATTTAATTGTGCAAAGTTTGTTTTTTGTTTTTTATCAAATAGAATATATGACATGAAGAAACTCAACCAGCATTAATGAAGCTTGATATCCTAATTCCAAATCACAATGTTTTTGGCCATCATCCACGTTTAGGTTTTTATGGGTGGGGATTTCAAAAAGATAGACATCCCCGTTGTCCGTTGTCTGTGCACGCGGCTCTAGGGTGGCAATCTCTCCCGGGAGAAAAGAGGAAATGAGATACGGAGATAGAAGGCTACGGGAGGTGGTAAATTAGCTGCCTGATCCGCACTCATTGGCGCATACACTTCCCCCATTAACTCGCCCTGACTGCCACACTCTCTCCTCCTGCGCCCCCCCCTCTCTCTCTCTCTCTCTCTCTCTCTCTCTCTCTCTC
>JAOTRC010000012.1:6857249-6875507 GCA_027497675.1 Cyprinella lutrensis | reverse complement strand
TGACATGCTCCAAAAATCTACAAATATTTCGTTTCTTTATCGCAATATTATCCTGTTATTACAAATCACAGTAGGCTATTGTGTCTTTTTATTGTAGGCCTATTAATTTATTCAATTAAATAAAACGCTTGATTTCTGAAAACTCTTTTTTTTCTATTTGACATCCAAGGTTCATCAACAGTATGACACGAATTGGACAGAGTAAATGTTTTAATCTCTCTTAAAACGTCCCACCAAAGGTTATTATGAAAAGGCTTCTTCAAAAAATTTTTTATTAGAATTATCTCCACACTATGGGAAAAGGGGTTCTTTAAAAAAAACTGAAAGGTTCTTGGGGAAACCTTTCCATGGCATTGATGCTAAATCACCCATTTGGAACCTTTATTTTTAACATATTTTCTAGCATAAAGCCCTTAGCCACAGATGCGCTTGTCTTAATTGTCAATTGATTTAATGTAATGGCTCACTCTCAGTCTTTCAATTAAGCCTGGTTCTTGCGTGGCTAATTTAGGCCTGTTCCCCTAAAGTTCATTTAGGCGCGTATAAGCGCTAGGACAGATTTGGCCCAGCAGAGGTAGAGAGCAGCAGGCTCGCACCTCACACCCAGACCCCTCACATGGCGACTGCCGTCTGTTCAGCGCTGATAACACCCCAGTTAGCATCCACCAGTAGGCTAAGACGCATACTAACATAGAGACATCGAGGCTATACATGACAATAGCTGTGTATACACATGAAATGTTAATGTCGGTCAAATCTGTGAGCACACAAACCTAACGATAAAGAAGGCTAATCTTCCTTGAGGAATAAGAATAATACAAATCTTAGCTTTTAACTCCCCAAACAAGTCTGCTTCTCACCCAGCGTCGAATTTCGACAAAAAGGGAAAATGCAGACAAAGGCTGCACGTCCAACAACGCTTATAGCATTTACAATCCACTGGACTATATTTAATTTAGTAAAGAATTGGTAAAACCGATCATATATAATTCAAATATTAGCCTAGTAAAGGTGTTTAATATATTAGCCAATAAAACAGGACATTTGTAATAATTTTGAAACATCTAAATGTCAACATTTTTATCTTAAAAAAATTAACAGATTTTTTTTATAATAATAATCTGATTTAGAATTACATGCATTTGCAGCTAAATCTGTTATGAATAAATTGTTGTCCAAATTAGGCTAATATAAAAAGATCTTCTCATGAAATGATGGTTGAACATTAGACCTTGCTATTATTTTAAAATGTCTATCCTTCAAACTTTTACAATTTAAAAGTTTACATTATTAATTAGGCTACATTTAGCATTGTAAAAAAAATAAGTAGGCCAATATACATATAGCCTAGCTGCTATATATATCGAGGAGTGGATCTGTTATTGCGAATACTGCGTCTGTTAGTAATAAATAGGCCATTGTAATAAAGATCAATGAAATATTTTGTTATGACATAAAAACAAACCAGCGTTTACCTGAACACGTGACTCAACAAGGTCTAGACGTAGCGCGAGTGCCTCGCGCATGAACACGTCCGGATAATGGCTTTCGTTGAACGCTTTCTCTAGTTCCTCCAGCTGCCAGCCCGTAAAATTTGTACGCGTTCGCCTCCGTTTACAACCAGGGCTTTCCTTGTCGGGGTCTCCGGCATCTAGGACCACAGAGTGTGTGAGAACGCGCAAGCACACATGAACACACAGCTATACTACTTAGAATTGTCTTCAAATGCTAACATTTTGGTAACAGAAATTAGCCTATTTAAAACGCTACAATTTTATAACAAAATAGTGGTTGTCAAATAAATTAACAGAATACATTATTTCACATGCAACTAGGCTAATTAATCATTATAGGCTAGGCTACTTTAAATCATTTTTAATATACAGCCTACACAAATAAAATCTGAGGCAATAATGTTAAATGCCGTATTTTATTTCACCATCATTTGTAACACGTTTAGTCTACATAATATGCTCGTTTATTGATTTTCAAAGTCTATAATTACAAATAGACTTCGGCTAGCCCATAAAACATGAATCAAAGGCCTTTAAACCCACAGAAAATAATCTGTGTTATGATGATGAGAATAATAATACATTTCATTATTATCAGTGCATTATCAGTCCGAGTAAAATCACCATAATTTCTAGTTTAGGCTACCAGAAATCATGCAAATTAAACAACGCTTTCTAAAGTGTCCATTTTAAAAAGGAAAAGTATTCCATATAATTTCGGCGAGCGAGAGGCCTCGCGTAACTTACAAATTTCCCCAAAACTGTTGAAAATATAGGGTAACTGTATAGCTTACTACATGGAATAGGAGAAGCGGATAACCATTCTCTTACCGCTGAGTTTATACTGACTATCCCCGTTAACACCACATCCAGATCCGAGCAATGGGTTGGAGTTTGCAACAGACGCTGAGCATGATCCGTTAAGTAATCCGTCTATAGAAAAAGGAACAGCGGATGCTGACTGTATATGGTGTCCGGTGATATCGTAAACATGATGGTGACCGAGGTGGTAGGGAAAACCCATTCCAACCATGCCCCCCAAAGAGCCTCCAAACTGGGCATGAGGATGCTCGAGGATCCGGCTATCCATCATTGCATCTCCAGAATCAAGGAATTCGCGTCTGTATGGCCAAAACAAGCTCCAACTCTTCCCTCAGTGCGCATGCAGGAGCCGTGGAAGGACGTGCGGCGTTCACATGCTTTGCGATCCTAATTAAGGAATAAGGAGACTGAGGCAGGCGTGCAGGCTTTACGCTCTTTCCTACTTTGTCAACATCAACTCTCCCCTTGTCCAAATAACTAGCTCTCGCGCTAGGGAATTCGCGACCAATGAGAAACGTTAATCGTCGGTGACGTCAGAGCCACGACACGAGCGTTTTCCATATCGATTGCTAATTATACCTGACATCCACCTCAATAAACAATACCAGCGCTGTCACAACACGACATGAGACATCACAACTAGACGGGAGGGAGGAGAAAGGGGAGGAGGCGAATCCGGCAAATTGATTGATTCCCGACTAAATTCTAAACAGGGACTACATAAACACACTTATTCTGTTCAAATAGCTCGTTCGTCCTATGAAAACAAAATAACAAATAGCCTGCTAACAACCGAAAACGTCAAGTACCTCATACTTTCGAGGAACGTCTTGCTCTCTCTGAGTGCGTAAAATGATGTTCTCCCATTACGCGATGGCATGGTTCCCTGAATGGAGTGATCCTATAACGGATGGAGAATCACCCACCCTGTTGCGAGCTGTCAAGATGAATTTAAAACTACAAGCACCTCAGCCTTTCTAATATCTACACGGGAGCGCGCCTCGAACTCATTTCCACTGTTGTGATTACTGTGGCCATGATTTTGGCAGGTGTTATGAAAAAAAATTCTGAAGGTGGAAACAAAAGTGAGTCTGACAGAATAACTGTGAGGGGGAAAGCTGTATGAAAGCACAAACGTGTTTGTCTTTTAGATTATTGGCTTATAGAGAGTTAAAGAACTGACATAATAGGCTAACCTCATGCAAATAATCAATTATGCTTCTGATCATTTGTCTCTAAAGAGGAGTGTGCTAATCCATTTTACAAATAAAATACATTTTAAAAGAAGGTAACAAATACATGCAATATTGGTGATGACAATTTCCTACGATTTTTTTATTTCATTGTCATAAATTAAATTACGGTAAAATCATATTGCACATGCACACATCACACGTTAGAGTGTATATTGGGCACAGAAACATGTTAGATGATAATGAAGATGATAATAGTGATTCATTATATCCTGATTATGTGATGTAAAAAAAATGTATGGCTTTTAACTTAGTTTTTTTTTATTTATGTATAATGTAGTTCATCTGCCTCTATAATTGTTTAATGTTTAATTAAACGCTGCTCGGCACATGTTCAGGTTTGTGTCTGTGTGTGTGTGTGTGTAAGCGAGCGAGAGAGAAAGAAAGAGAGAGATGGTTCTGAATACAGGATGGTAATCAATCCTGTCCATGTGTAAAGTAGTATACGGGTCTTTCCCTCTCCCTGCTCTCCTTCATTACCGAAAATTAATTCCACTTTATTTATCCAATTTCTCCAGCTGCCAAAACGTTAATTTGAGTTGAAATTTCTCACCACTCGCTCGCTTGCACTGACCCTCAGTAGCACCCGGATGGTGTGTAGTAATAACCTAAATCTTTCAACAGAGAGGCACGATAATTGTTACCTTATTAGCATGCAAATTGTTTAATTAATATTATTAAGAAGAAGCATATAATCCGTTCGTCACTTGACCCCGCAGTCTGTTGGCTGGCCGCCTCTCTGCATTTCAATGTGTTCATTTCAAATCAGCACTTTGAAAAAAAGAAAAAAGGGCCTCTCTACTAGAGCTAGTCTCTTTCAAAGCACACAGTCCCTGCGTGAGCGCGCGTTTGATGCTTCTTGGTTTGTATCTCTCTCCTCCACTCTTTATCCCAAAACATTTCATCACTTCGCATTCAGGAATTATGGAAATCGTTTCATTCTGGTCCTCCCCCGACATCTAAGTTCAATAATTGGCTTCTTGTAGTTTGCTTTTTGAAAACCGCTTCTTGAAAGGGCACCCCTCCGGTTCTGAGCGAACGCTATCCGCAAGACGCGCGCGGCTCCTGGGTAGACAACCCTTGACACGCGGCCCCTGCGAAGCGTTGCAAGGCGCCCGTTGTTTTTAATCCGGCGGAGTGACTGTGTCAGATGCGCGGGCTTTAATTAACTTGATAATCATAAGTAGCCTACGCAAACCACACAAGGGCCAGGGTTCAGTGCGTTTTCGCACACTTTCCCTATTTTAATGTGCCTAAAAAAACTTATATTAAGAATCAACACATGTCAAAATTAAATATAGCCTAGCCCACCCAATCAATTTATTGGAAACCCCAACCTGGATGTTTTTCTGAGGATCTACATTGACATTGGGATACACTAAGGTGGCTGCGCTAGTGAAATTATGCATTTAAGTACTGTGTAATAACAATTAACAACATGCCCTTACTACAGGGATATTGTGCACTGCATTTCTACTCAGAGTAGAATAAACAATTTTACTTAACCCATTATAGCGGTTAAAGGGGTCGTATTAAAATCCAGACAAACTTTAGTCAGTAAGATGGAATGGACTGGGCTGTTCATAAACTCTCATCTCACTCTGAAGCTTGAAGCAACATTTTTTAAACGATAATCATAAATAACCATTAGGCTTGAATAAAACATTTTAATTAAAACAAATCAATATAGCCTACTACTTTTGAAGGTCTTAATTACTAAATTAACTTAATGTGAGTTCATTTGAAGCTATCAAAACTGAGTTCGCACATTAGTCGATGAACAGATAATTAGAGTGTGAAACGTAAATTAATTGTTGAAAGTCATTTGATCCACAAACGGAACCAATTAAAGTGTAAAATGATTTTCCTTTCTGTGTTTGTGTTTCACTCAAGCACATAGTTTGGTGTTTTAGTAGGAAACTAGGCTATCCCACCAGGCAAATTTCCCCTCTAATCCCGCTCAGCTAATCATGCAATTAAAACTTTCCCGCGCGCTAATTATCTGCAATTGTTGGTCTGGCTGCAGAGAAAGCAGAAAGTAAAAGCGATTGATTCCGAGTTTTTAATTCACTTCAATTCAGATTGAGAGAGGAAGAGGAAAAAAAGCAATTCCCCTTCAAATTACCTTATTCAGCCTTGACAACCTACAATGCCCTTCAGAAATCTTACCCTGGTCTGCATTTATGAGGTATAGGGCAAAATGGAATCCTTTTAATAACAATATCTCAAACTTATATTAGAGTAATAATTTTTATTTCAATTAAAACTGACTTATCACCTTTTGTTAAAACGTGCTTAATATGCCAAAAATTATCAATGCTTGACGGACCCCGAGCAGAGATTGTCTAATTGTAATCAGCGAATCGAAGGTGCTTGTCGCTTCCCGTTGCCTCGCGCTGGTATGCACGGAAATAGAACTAATTTACTCGCCTCCCAGGGGAAATCCGCTGAACAGATTAACATTTTCAAAATACAGTAATAATATTATTTGAGCAATGGTGATGACGCCAATTTTTCGAAGCCTTTGTGAGAGTAATTTACATATTTTTCCAGTCCACTATTCTCTCCCGTTAATCACTCTTTGAAACTGAAGGACACATGAATGTGTAGCACTTGCACGGGTGGGAGCGCGCTCCTGTGTGGCTTTATGTGCTCGCGCTTGTGCTAACAGCATATTGATTCTATCCATCCCCATGAAAAGTGAGGAAAATGAGCAGAAAAGACCTGTGACACGACTTTATTGATGATCAAGCACACAGGTATCACAGCTGTCAAAAACTTGAACTGTTACGTGAAAGAAGAAACTATTCTTTTAGCGCCACCTAGCGTCTTGCGATTTTTTGTGGCTTAACGTTAAGTGCCAAAGTGCCCAAAAAAGGCAGATGTCTATATGGCGTCAAACCAAAAACCTTTACACCATTTATAACAAGCAATTTGATTTAATCACAATATAAAAACATATTTTAACTTAATTGAATGATTTTTTTCAAATCTTATGTGTTTCTTTTTTTTTTTAAACAAATTATTGAAAAAGTTATTCTTGGTCTGAAAAAAAAACGTGCCCTAATAAAAATTAAAAACTAAAGAAAGAAAAAGCAGTCATGGGGCTCTATGACAGCCTAATAGCTTTTGTTTCAATTTTGGTGCACATTCAAAAGTTTTTTCAAGGGCCCAAATAAAGTAGGCTATGCAAAGTAGTTTTAAGAATTCCAGCCTTCTAATTAGAGGGCTGTTTTTACCTTTTAATTTTGTTTTTACACATATGCAATGAAAACACTTTCTTTACAAAAAAAATGTAAATATCCACATTTTTGAATAACTTATTGAAATATCTTCTCATGTAATAAAAAAACGTTAAATCGTTAACTGATCACTGTAAATATGTTTTAGAGAGTTACAAACTTAACTTAATTTTTCCAAAAAAAAAAATCATTAATCTGTCATGCAGTAAACGCTTATTGATAGAGGCAAGTCAAGAAGTGCTGGCAGACTTCAGTTCCTCAGACAACTCCGGACCAGCCATCTCTCGCTCCAAGTAAATAAATCTCAGACATCATGAGAATCAATCGTGTCATCCGCCGGGGTCTCAATCAGGTCCTGTAGATGTACACTGACCGCGGTCGTTCGCGAGGGCCTTGAATAGTTAATATCTCTTTGTTACGCACCCTGCTCTAATCCCCTGGTGGCTCGCGGGCTCACGGTTGTTCGGGTCTGGGACAATGAAGCATGGGAGGAGGAGCGTCAACTATTATTTTCGGCCGACGCGACCATCTGCCGCGCGCAGGAAACCCAACACCCCAGAGACGCCCCAGTATCCACACTGTAAACTAGCGAAGATGTTTTAATTAAGGCGAGGCAGGTTAACTCCGCTGCTTAATGAATTGCCTTCGTTGCCCTCCCCTTGTCGTCCAAAAGAGCTGCTTGTCTCGGCCCCCAGAAACAAAAGTTCTAAAATCCTGGTCCAGAAGTAGGCCTACCAACTGCACATTTGGATGTCCCTCTAATTTAACATCTGTTTAAGCCATTTATTTCACGAATAGCATAAGAGAGTAACTAGAGTAAAAGGAGGCGCACAAAATCTGTAGCCTAAATCTTATAAGATAATTAATTTACCTCCAAACTCTCACTCGGCCTATAAATGTTATGAATGATAATAACAAAGTAAAATCCCCAGGTAAAAAAAAAATGATAACATTAATATTTAATATTTCTTATAACGTTTATACCAACACAAAAAAACCATTATTCGATAATTTACCAAAAGATGCATGGTTCTCATGATGTTACTCAGTTAAGCAAAGGAGATGTAAATTGCTCGACAGAATAATTAGACGAGCCTATCAATTAAATACATAATTGTGTTTATGGAACCCGAGTCTAATTAAATGTAGCCTAGCCTACTTAATTTTTTGCTTAATTAGGCTACTCAACAGACGACTCGGATGCTCGAGCGCTTCCTAGTGGTGATCCGCGTCATCGCCTCTCCAAAGATCTGCCTACTAAATTAAATTAAGATTAGGCCTGTATAGTTTAGTTATGATACCATGTGATTAGATTGCACACATGTCTACAAGATGTCTCTTAAAGAGCGCTTCATCTGCTGTGTCAATATCTGAGATGTGTCTTTAAGATGTCAGTTTTATTCTAAATCAACTTAGTCATTCTCAAATAACGTCCTATCGAGAAGTAGGCTAGCCTATTGCAGATTAGCAATCACTCAAAAAAAGTCTTCCAGGTGGAAACACGCAAATCAAATAGGCATCTGTAAGTGAGCCTATTCATCCAACTAAAATGTGGCTTACAATTAGCAGATGTGGACGTGAGCAGGCTGTCTTCCCCACAAACCAAACGTTAAATATAGGTAACCGAAACTACTTTTAAGCTCAGTGTTTCTCAAACTGGTGGACGCATTTGGCCGACATGCTTGGATCTAACTGGTTAATTAAAAACAGCTCATGTTTGCTCAAGTTAATAAAAGGACTAAATTATTCACTTTGGGGACCTGACTCCCAGAGCGCCTTAAATCATCCCGGGACAATATTGTAACTCTCTCCCTCCGCTCTGATGAAACGCTGAGGGGTCCTGTCACTGGTCGGAACCCCCTCCTCACTTTCCATCTGTCCCTCTTTGTCCTCCCTTTAAAGCGTGTGTATTTTAGCTCATTGTCTTTCACACATTTATTGACACCTTTTTTAATTCGGCGCTTCTGTCGGCCTCCTCTAGCCGCGGGGCGCCAATCTCTTCCGCTCCATTAGCTCATTGAAACAGGAGTCTGGTTAAACAAAAGAGATGCAATCTGATCCTCTGTCCCATCTCTCTCTCTCCTTCTCTGGGTCCATACATGTCTCTAGAGCACACCACGGGTTTTCGCGCCCTGTTTGTCAGTGAGACTGGCCTGTTCGTTCGCGCGCCAGCGGGGAGGGGGATCTTATTAGCATTAAAAGCCTACACCGTGAAATTCATTTATAATTGCTAGAGAGAGAGAGAGATAGCGAAAGCATATGCGTCCCGAATTACGTTTGAATAAGTTTGTGATATGTTAACATGGAATGGAATGCGACAGACTGCAATTATGACGCCTTTGTGACTGTCAAATTCGATTCATAAGAGGCTCGTTCCACGGTGAGCGCCCGTGGAGAAGAAAGTGAGGTGAATCTTAATGTGGCTAAAGAGAATGCTTAGACATTTCAGCTGGAAGAAACGAAGAGCAGACCAAACAATGTAGCCTAATAAAGTCGGGAAAAAAATGGCATGCATTTGTTGCCAGTGTTTCCTGATGCTTGTTCTGCGTAAAATGTACAGAAGCTTTACTGATCTTGCATATCAATCATATCAGATATGATTACACAGGTTGGTGGGGAGCGACCCAGGTGTGTTACCATCTGGAAGATCAGCACTGTACTCTCTCTCTTTCTAATCTCAGAATGTCTCTCCACCACAAAAGAGGTTTGAGGTACTAAATGTGTAGTGGACTCAATGACCAGGATTGAGAACTATTGTATTGAGATAAGTGACAGTGGTCAAGTGTAAAATGTCTTATAAGAGACTGATGATGTGTGACTCAATAATGCACCATATGTGAAGGCCACAGATGCATGACTTCCTTATTAGGATGCAGGAAGTGCCTCCTCACGTTTTTGTGATATCTTTTGCAAAGTAGCCTACTACCTCAGGTTCACATCTTTATGATCCAAGAGGGGCAATTTGTTGTATAACGTGCATGTCTGGTTTGCTATCTTTGGTGGTACTCTCTATAGACGTAATGGTTTTTAACTAACTCACTAACTCTATACCACCAAACCAACCCATCAGAAAACTTTCTGGATTTGTACATTATGAAAAAGCTCATTCTCTATGATTTATAAGCTTGTTTCCTCAAGGGGACCTCAATTTAGGTCCCAGGTTGAAGAAAGAAAAACAAGCACACACAAACAGAGAAAAAAAATGAAAAAATAATAATGTCCAATGGACACAATTGCACACTAGATCATTTAATTTAAAATTAATTAAAATCATTAAATAGCATTTAGAGCCTTTATATATAATTTCAATTTATCTTCATGGTCATTCTGCTGTTTTTAATAATTTTCAACAAAAATTACCTCATTATTTGATCAAATATTGACCACAGCCTAAAATATAAAAAGTTGTCCATTATTGTGACTGCACTGACTTCATCCCAATGTATTGACTCCCACATACATTAGTTTGATTAACACTCACATTGTAAAAAATATTGTTGGTTTAACTTAAAAAGAAAATAAGTAACCTAGATGCTCTAAAATTTTAAGTTCATTGAAATGAAAAAAAAATAGATAATGAAATGAAGAAGATTAAATTAATCACTAGAAACTCAAAATATTATGTTATCTGAACTACAGTATTTAAGTTGATTTGACAAAAGAAAAAAAATGTGATTTACAAATCATGAAAATACTTCGGTTTTAAGAAATCTGCTGCCATCTACTGGTCGCCTTTACATCCAGCAGAGGGTTGAAACTGAAAGTGTTTCTTAAAGTAACATGAATGCCTCATCAGTTTTTTAAAATATTATTTCAATCGTAGCCTATTATTTTACTTGAACAGCCTTCTCGATTTCTAAGGGACAGCTGCTACTATTTGGATGAAAAGTTGTTTGGGCAGACCATAACCTCTTCAAACACGACAGCTAAGCAGAAAAAAATACAAATAATTTATAATTGCAGTGGATATCATTCATTACACTTACCGTGCATGAATTTAAAAGGCTCGTCCGTTCGTATATAGTGGCGGATGTCTTCCTAATTCAATAAACTGACAGGATTAATTCAGTACCATGGACAGCGCCATTGAACTCATTTTGTACTGTGGCAGTAGCTGTTCAGTTAAAGCGATGCATAATGCCGTGTGGGTCACGAAATGTAACACTTAAGTGGCTATAGTTCTTTAACCTTACCTGATTGCATCAGCTGAACCACAACTGATTCAATTATTTTAGCCTATTGCTAACTCAATTCCTAATGAAAAAAGTCAGTCAGGCGCAGGATGATGACGACTAAAAATGACTAGCTGTGGTCCGTCCAATGACAACAGTGAACTGATTTTGGAAATAGTTGTGGGTGTCCATATTAGTGATGAAATGTGTCTCGTAAAGATGTATCGCTCGCTACCTGATCGTCAATATTAGATCGAATAGAAAGTCTTCTGATCGATAAAGCGAACCATCGACCAATCCATATTAGAGAAAGCCTGGCGGTCTCCTGTTTGCGCTCTGCATATGAAAACAATAATCCTCCATTGCCATGATAATTCGAGCGCATTCTGTATGGAGAGTATTCGACCGTCGGCGTGTGGACGCGCTTCACCGAGGGCCGCGGAGGTAGAATGAAACCCTTCAGCGTTCACGAAGAGATTGGCTGCTGGAGACGTCAGAACATGCCATAAAAAACGCATATCAACGAATCACCATTATGACATGGATAAATATCTGTGGTATGTTTTATTTCTTGAGGTTTCTTCAGATATGGCAGTTCCCAGACAGGTTCCTGGTATTTTGTAGGTCTCCCAAATCAAACACACACACATATCCTCCCGTTTGCTCCCCCCTCCCTTACGAAAATGAATCATGGTTTTATTATAGTTTAAGTAGTTACAACCATGATTTTTAGCGGACTGATTACCATTTGTATAACCAGAGTTGTAGAAATACCATGTTTGGTTAGCGTGGCAAAGCCATGGTTAATTTGTGGTTACCATAGTTGAAGTAGGCTAGGCCTATATTGTTTCTTTGGTTTTATTTGTAGTGAAACCATGGATCATTTTCAAATGGCAGCAAGCAGAACTAATCTCTGAAATGTTTAAATAGTGAAAATGAAATCATAGAAATTTCCAATTTCATAGAAGGTTGTGCAATTCGCGACTTAAAACTAAGTGGCTATTCAACCTGGAATTACTTCCCACCCAGCTAACACATTTTAGATCCCAGGACGTTCTGGGAACTGCATGTAGTCTTGGGTTCACAGAACGTTCTGGGAACGTTCCCAAAAATGTATTTGCAACGTTTGTTTTTGGTTAGCCAGTAAAGTTTTCGTTACGGGTTGGAACGGACAACGTTCCTCTAACCATATTGACATTAGGCTATTCTTTTGTAGCCTACAAGTTCTTGATAATCAGTAGCCTACCTCCAGAGGTAAAAAGTGTGTTCACATTTAAACGATTTTACCTAGTTCCATTTTTTTCCAGTTGGTAAATTTAACATGACAAAACTTAAAAGAAAATAAACGTTCTACTAACGTTGTATTGTTGTGACATTGCATTTTTCTTTTACGTTCTTTCAACAATTTCAAAAACCTAAAGACGTTACAGTTTGGTCAGGTTTTGTTTTGTTTTCATGACATGTTAGGCTAAGTTACTGACGTTTTGCGTCAATTTACCAAATAAGTTAAGTATTTCCACATAATAAAGTCTAGGCTAGGCTACTCTACAAATGCCAACGTTAGGCCTGTGTTATCATAATCGTTACCGCAAGGACTGAAACGGTTACGAAAAAGTCATGCTGTCATGTTGAACATTCAGATGGTGTCATTAGGCCTGCAGGTTGCGGAACGCAACTTACCCAGCTTGTCTTTTAAAGTAGGAAAATGACTGCGTTAAATTGGCGTCACAGGTTCATAATTAATCAACCAAACGCGCACCTGGTCGGGGAGATTCGGCAAACGGTGCTCTCGGTCTAAGCAATGGCGGCTCCACGGAGAATTCACCTCACCGCAATCTCAAGCAATGCACACTTTCCTTCTCCCACCGTCCCCAATGCCAGTGACCCACCTGTCAAACAGGGTTTACCTGCGCCCGGATCGCCACCACTCCAGCATGCCGCAACGCGAGTGGAACTGAAACTCTTCGAGCCGGATGATCAACGCTGCCCGGAGTTTTGCTACCCGGATTTGATCATCACAAAGGTAAACAATCAGTGACATTAATGTATTTTCTGACTATTATTGTCCACTAGTTAGGCTATTATATAATTTTGTGATTTCATTGTGTAGTGTTTGAGTTGAGTTCCAATAAATGGGTGTCTCATTTTATTACCAAAAAAAAAGGGCAAAATGGTCAAGGATTAAAGGAGTAGTTCACTTTTGAAAAACTTTTGCTGATAATTTACTCAGCCCCATCATGTCATCCAAGATGTCCATGTCATTCTTTCTTCAGTCGAATTATAACTTTGTTATTTTTTTATTAAATGAGTGATCGTATCTTGATAAGACCCATATTCATTGTCTGGAATTGTTTAAGGCCCTTTGAATAGTTTGCACTGAAAGTGTCTTTTGTACCTTGAACCGTTTGGTTCCCATTGAAGTGGATTATATGGAGAAAAATGCTGGAATGTTTTTTTTTTTTTTTTCAAAAACCTTAATTTCTTTTCGACTGAAGAAAGAATGACATGGATATCTGATGGGGGTGACTAAATTATTGGCAAAAGTTTTTTTTGAAAAGTGAACTAGTCCTTTTAATCCTGGTGAATTTAGGAAAGTCACTTGTTTGCGGCCCTTTCTCTCTATCTCTCTCTTTCTCTCTCGCTCTCTTTTTCTCTTTTTAAGGCAACCACTGAGAAAAAGACACCACCACAAATGTTAAATAAGTTGGAGGACAGGGAGAGAGATGAAATAGAGGCACTTGCAAGAAAGTTTGAAGAGAAATATGTGAGTATGAATTCTGACAAGATATCATATTTCTTGCTTCATCCCACTCACAAGTAAGTCTATGTCAACATTTAGCAAATTAAAGAGGTGGCATTATTTCAACTACATTAATCTGCCTTTTTTAGGGTGAAACTTGCAAAAGAAAAAAAGACAGATTACAGGACCTGGTGGATATAGGCTTTGGTTACGATGAATCCGATTCGTTCATTGATAACTCTGAGGCTGTGAGTTCAGGCCAGTTTTTAAAACCACCTTTATCAGATTATTCCCCTTATAGAACACATGGATGTTTTACTCAAGTCTTCTTTTTCTCTGCATGCAACAGTATGATGAGCTCGTCCCAGCTTGTCTCACCACCAGATATGGAGGCTTCTACATCAACTCTGGAACTCTCCAGTTCCGGCCAGCCTCTGATGAGGGAAATGAGGAGAATGATTTTGAGGACGGTGGTTTTAAACCCAAGGTGCGTAAACATTTGACTACCCTTCCATCTGTTTTGTATGGAAGCTCGTTTCCGCCACTGAATAAAAAAAATAAAAATAAATAAATAATTGCGATGTTATAAATAACTGCGTGTTATAAAGTACGAATTGCGAGATGTAAAATCAGAATTGCGAGATATAAAGTCAGAATTTCGAGTTATAAAGTCAGATTTGCGAGATGTAAAGTCAGAATTGTGAGATATAAAGTCAGAATTGCGAGATGTAAAGTCAGAATTGCGAGATATAAAGTCAGAATTGCGAGATGTAAAGTCAGAATTGCGAGATATAAAGTCAGAATTGCGAAATGTAAAGTCAGAATGGCTAGATACAATGTCGCAATTGCGTGTTATAAAGTCAGAAATGTGAGATATAATCTATTCTGAGGGGGGAAAAAGTTAGTCTTTTTTCCCCTAGAATTGGCCAATTACGAGTTTAAATCTCACAATTCTGAGAAAAGATATCAGAATTTCGACATTTAAACTCGCAAATATGTTATAAAGTCAGAATTGTGAGATGTAAACTCGCAAATGTGAGAAAAAAGTCAGAATTGTGAAATAAAAAGTCGCACTTCTGTCTTTTTTCTCAGAATTGCGACTTTATATCACCCAATTCTGACTTTTTACGAGAACTCACAATTGTGAGAAAAAAAGTCAGAATTGTGAGATAAAAAGTCCCAATTATTCATTTATTTTTATATTCAGTGGCGGAAACAAGCTTCCATAAGTATTAGAGCCTAAATGCAATGTATTATAAAAATAATATTTCATATGCTAATGCTAAAGCTAATGGTGTAGTTGAGGAATTGTGTGATACATGGATTCAAAAGTACTTATCTCCAAAAACACAGCATTAATGAATAGATGAGAAGTAAACAAACAAACAAAAAAGATATATCATTTGTATGATTAAAAATGTTTTTTTTTTTTCCAATTGTTGGGGTCGTATGGAGTCACTAAATCAGAGTCTTATCAAATGCAAATCTTTGTTGAATCATGAAATCATTGAGAATGATTCTTTGCCTTAAACTAGTAGCATGAGATGAACAGACAGATTTAAGTCTTTCTGTGTGGCACTACTTCCTCATCCAAGGTCCACATCGTCCACATGAAACATTCGTCCCATTATCCATTCACAAACATCAGACTGCTGCGAGATGAGCAAAGATAAATGTTTGCCTTCTGTTTCTGAGATGCCCCTTGTCGCGTTGGAAACTGCGGCTCTCTCTGAGACCAGCAAACTAATCTCATCAATTTACAAATGCAAATATTATGTTTATTAATCTAATGTGCAGAGCTGTACAAACATCTATTACCCTGCCAACTACCCGGACGCAAACATATGCACTGCTGCAATCACAACACACATACACACACACACTCCTTGTATAGCCTTAAATGCTTACCATGCTCACAGGCCTGTTTGTGTAACGTGTTGCTGTGGCAACAGACAGCAAAATCCAAACGATATTGCTGGTACACTGCGTACTGAGTCAGTAATATCTAAAAAACCTGATTCACCATGACAGTCACAGTCTCATGATTCATTTGAAAGAGGCCATGAAATTATAATTAACCCAATCAATTTTAGAAATCATGTTATTCATCTTGTTGTGAATGATTCATTCGTGCATATATCTCATAGCACTAACCTCATCTGCATAAACCCTGCAATCAACTGCATGCTGTCATTCAAATTCACCTCCATCCAATAAACAAAGTCCCCACCCAACATTAGTTTCTTTGTTGATAATCGGGTTTTTAAGTCGCTGGAATGTAAAAATAATGATTGTTTCCATCTACCAATCAAATGCCCAAAACTCACACTATTGGTTGAGCAAAATATTCACATACCTGATACCTGAAATACCGGATACCTGAAACAAACAATGTTGAAAGTGCCATAAAGTGCCCCGCCCCTTTTTATATTTCCACAGCATGAAGGTAATATCTTACGGATTTATGAATGAACCGCTCGTTTTAAACTCTTCCCGGTCTAACTGACATTTGTTGTAACCTCCGCTTCAAACATTACAAAACTCATGACAACTTTCAATAACTCTACAATTACACGTTACCAGCTATTTACTCTAAATATACAGAGCTACCACAAAAAAACAAAGTTCAAACACAATATTCATAGTTTGCACGTGACATCATAAGTACACGAAACCCAGTAAACTAGTCAATGATCTTGCCAGGACGTCGCCAGTTTTTATGCAAAAGTTGGTGTTTCAAGGTGTAAATGACACGCCAGATAGTTGTTGTGTGATTGGTTGGACTAACCAGATGAGATGAGCAGACTTCACAGCGTAATGTTACCAACCCGATCTCACGAGAATTCGTACAAATTTTACGAAGTAGCTATTTCGTAACAATTCGTACGACCTCACTCGTACGAATTAGTGCGTTTTTGCTAAATCGTACATAATTGATGAATTGGCCAATTCGTATGAAAACCTACCCATCACATGGGTTTGGACAAATCGTACCAATTCGTAAGAGTGAGGTCGTATGAATTAGTACGAATTAGCCACTTTTTAATCACTCGTACGAATTGGTCGTGAGATAGAGTAGAACGTTACACGTCTGTGCAGTGATCACTCCATCACTCAAGGTAATTTCAACATTTGTTTGAATACAATGGGTGTATGATCATCGTGTCTTTAAGTTAACCTGTAGTTTCGTCAATCAACGCCACCAGCTGGTTCGGCGAGTCAGCTGTGTGTGTTATGAGGCTAACTGTACATTCACACCGCCGCCGCGAGAGCGGCAATAATCATTGAAAAATGAATGACTTTTGGGCACTTTGACGCTCTCGCTGGTGGCGCTGTAAACGCAGATGTCGTATTTTGCTAACAACGACAAAAGTGTGTGATAGGTTGTTTTAAGGTTTGTGATATCTATGATTTTCAATGAGAACAGTAGAGCTAGATTATTTACGGAGGAATTATTACTGCTCGATTATCTAAAAAAAATCCTTGTCTGCTTTACACAATTTAACCACCTTCACCTTGGAGTTAATCCTAGTCCATAGTTATGCTAGCTCGCTAACAGACTTGATAGCTTCTAGAAAGACCACAGGACTCTACGTTGAAAATACCCGTTTGTTGCCCGCCAGGCATCCATGGCAGTCACGTGACGGCAAAGTTTGAATTATAAAGATGGCTGCACTTGTTTCTATGGCACATAAGGTCTACAGAGACTGTCACTGCATTCGAAATCACATTCTGATTTGGTACTACCTTTAAATTTGAATTTACTTCGAGGAAGTTTAAAAAATTTGACCTATATAGTGTGAATATGATGGTATGAATGACATTCAGATTGACTAATTCCGCCATGTTGTCACTGTCACGTGACCTACCAGCATCAGTTGTCACTTCACTGCCATTCACAAATCCTTTCCCATGGCCTCATGGTATAGTAATGTCCATCGAATGCACACTTCACAATCTCATTTTTGATACACAAATTTCTAAGGCCTGTAAAATATCAACATCATTCAAATGTTGCTGTCTTCAACATGCCCATGGTGTTCCACTGATAGTACTCAGCAAGTAAAAGGCATTTTAGTATCATTTTCATTTAGTATCATTCTAAAAAAGCCCCCCTTTAGGTCTTAGTACACGTGCCTTTTTGATGTGAAATCGTTACTGAGTTTTATAAAGTAGAAAAGAGAATACAATTTATGTTGGTGGTAATTTGTCAAGATGAACACTTACAGGACTAAATCAATTATGAAATATTAAAATATTAATATTAAAACATAAATAATAAATATAAGAGGACCCAAAACGGAGCCCTGTGGAACACCAGAATTGATGTATAATACTTTGATATAAATTGCTTCAACTGTTCAAATTGAGCATGACCCATAAAATACGATCTAAACCAATAAGAATATATGTAGATATAAATAAAATTTGAGGTGTTTTTTTAAAACAGTTAAACAGTTGAGTTTTACCGTTTTCAAATCCATTCAGCCGATTTTCTGATTTTTAGAAGAATAT
>JAOTRC010000012.1:6785525-6795551 GCA_027497675.1 Cyprinella lutrensis | reverse complement strand
CGATATAAATACTGTTAGTTTTCTCACACAAACCGCTCGTTTCGTGTCTTAGGCCATCAATGTGTGCTTACATTTACGAGTCATTAAATCAGAGGTGGTGACCATAGACCTCCATTATATGATTGATAGACACAAACCGTTTGACCTAAAAATATCAAAATTGAAACTACAGCAGAAACAAAGACACCAACAGCTTGGATGACCTTGAGATAAGCTAAAACATACCAAAAATCTGTACAGATACTAAAACAGCACCCGCTCCCCTCTACAACAACAGAGGCTGGAGTGTTTCTGCTCTCAACCATCGCTAACAATAACTTATTGTTTCTCATGCTCAAAACAACTAGCGTTCCATTCTACTATTGACGGCTCTGTTAAATACACACACACTTACAAATATGAGCATACCATTTTCAATAAAAATAAGCTCTAGCCTCATGCAACCTCTCTGCTGAATAAAATAAATAAATAAGAATCTTTATGACCCCAAACTTTTGAATCATATCATCATATCATATCCTAACCTCTCTCCTAATGTTTTCAACAGAAACATCATTATCATGAACTCCCATCAGAGGTTCAGATAGCTCTCGGTGAAGTCCCTGATGGCTTTGTGACTTATTTTACCTCCCGTTTCCCCCGGTTACTGCTTCACACGCATTCAGCGATCAGCATCTGTGCCCCCGAGAGACTGTTTCACCCGTACTACCACCACTAAACATCCACAGAGACATACTTGTTTGTTCCTACACTGGAATGAAGAGGAAAAGTAGGCTGCTCGAGGATACGGACGGCTTGAGGAGGACTAGACTAAAGACTAGCAATCTATAATTGTGGATGTCGGAACTGTGAGCATTTTTCGTTGTAGGGCGCTGCAGACAATTTCCTCATGAACATCCTAATGGGCTCACTGATTTTAATCCCTATGCTTTTATAGAGACAGGTTTTATAGGTCAGATAAAAAAACAAGTTGCTGAGTGTATTAATGGGCTTTTACAAAGCTGCCATTTTTCGCTGCTGGCTTTGCTGCTGGAACCAAATAGTTAAGAAATAAAAAGGCCTTATTTTCTGAATAGTTGGCATCAGCCTATAGATTGGCATATGTTCCACCATTTTTGTTTTATTTTAGTTCGGGCTTTTAACACACAAGGTTACAGAATCTCCATCTAACTACTTGTTTTCTTAAAGGGATACTCCACTTTTTTGGAAATAGGCTCATTTTACCACTCCCCCAGAGTTAAACAGTTAGGTTTTACCGTTTTCGAATGTATTCAGACGATTTTTTTGTTGATATTTACAAGAATATCTGTAACCAGAGAGTTTCTGGTCTCATTGACTATATTTTTTCTTACTATGGAAGTCAATGAGACCAGAAACTGTGTGGTTACTGATATTCTTCTAAATATCAGAAAATCCACTGAATGGATTTCAAAACGGTAAAATTCAACAGTTTAACTCTGGGGGAGTTGTAAAATGAGTCTATTTCCAAAAAAAAGTGGAGTATCCCTTTAATAGGTAGAATTCTACTACAACTTATTTTTATATTAAGGACATGGTTTCTTAAAGGAATAACTCACTGCAAAGTTAAAATTCTGTCATCGTATATTCACCCGCATTTCGTTTTAAAGTCATACGACTGACTTTCTTTCATAAAACACAAAAGAAGAAAGTTTTGAAGACATTCAATTACAATGAATGGACGATTTCAACTTTTATAAAAGGGTGAAAAGTATTCTAAAAAGATATGTTATATATGTGGTCCATCTTGTGCAGTATATTCCGAGTCATCAGAAACATTTTCATTTTTGGGTGAACTATAGCTTTAGCCAGGTTACATGCTAAAAGAATGGTACAAGCAAGCACAACATCCATTGATATTTGCAGATATATAAAGATCTTTGATCATTTGTGTACTGAAAACAAGAAATATGTCATAGTGTACACCAAGTGTACTGTTCATGTATTTGTGTGATTCAGATACATTGCAACTGTTTTTTTTTCCCTTTGTGATTTTAATTGCAGCTTCATGCTACTTTTACGGATCTTTTACAGTCTACCACACATTGCAGTTTCATCCTTATCTCTCTTGTGTTACAGCTTTGAAACACAAATATGGTGTTTCCTTAAAGTATTTTTACTACCTGCTGTACACTAGTTAACAAATATATATATTTTTATAAATTAATTGTTGAGGATATTTACCACTGGAACTATTCACCAAATGTGGAAATACTCGTGTTTTTGTTTTTTACCAAATATTGAGAAAATGTATACGTTTTACTACAACAAAATACTGATTGAATCAGGTGGTATTCACACACTGGGATATTTACAAGCTACTCAAAAAATATCATTAAATTACCATGGTAATTTTATGTGCCATTTTACTATAGCAACTACAGCAGACTATTGGCTAACTTGATGTGAAATGTTACAATTAAACATGTTTTACACTAACTTGGTGCCCTGCAAAATATACTCTGGTATTTTGTTTGTTGCACACACACACAAAAAAAAATAAACTGTATTTTTAAGCATTTTGTTAGTATTTAAGTTTCCCTTGCAGTTTTATTTTATCCATGATAAATTAGCCAGCTCATAGCAGAACAAGTATATCCCATCTAGTCCATAATATTATGTTGTGGTATATGCTTTTATTTTGAAAAATAGTGTTTAAATAATTTGTCAGCTTTGTGTTGGCTGGTGTTACTCAAGCTAAAAGGGATAGTATGAGTGAAATAAATTTTGTGGTAAAGACGACAATACTTGGATGTTGTGTACCACAACATAATATACCCCCATAATCAAAAACACAAAATGCTTATTAAAAAAAAGATTTATTAAAAAAAAGATTAATGTTTGTAATAAGTTACTAGATAAGAACAAAGGTTCTCTTTAGATTTATTTCTTTCTGAATAGAAAAAGAAAAAAGCTCATCTTTAACAGTAATGTAAAGTGGACCCCATATCAGGTTATGCAAATATGGTGGGTGGAGTTGTGTACAGTAATGAGTGAAATCAAAAATATATATATATATATAATGAATGTTGATTCAAACAAAACACTTTTTTCCACAGCACACTTATATTTTAATTAAACTCGTAATTATAAACTTGTATTTATCAACAATCAATTCCTCTAAAAAGATCTTTATTTTGAAATACAAACTTTTCAAATATTCTTACAAATTAAAAGATTAATGTCAAAGCTTTTATACAAGGAACAGTCCAAAGGTAAACAGACAAGTTCTAAAAACATTAAAACATGTACAAAAGAGCATTCACATGATACAGACAGCTAGCACGGTCAAACTCCCCAACCCAGAAAAACAAGTGATAGTTCGAGAGTAAACAGACCCAGAGGAGGAATTCATAGTGTAGAACCCAGAAAACTGTACAAGTGTCGCTGCTGGAATATTTAAGAGCCCTCAGACTCAACTGAGGGAGACCACAATCGATGGGGACCTCATAGCTGTATGGTTTGTGACGTCAGCGGGTAGGCCATGAGCAGGCCATGAGCTTCTCCACCATGTTGCGAGCGTATCGCATACGGCTGGCCAACTCTTTACAGCAGCCGAACTCCTCGATTAAGCTCATCTTATAGGTGCAGAACTCGCGCTTCTCGTTGATGTACGTCACTGCGCCCATCAGGGGACACAAAATAAGCTTAGTGTGATCCTGGAGGGCACAAAAAGAAAACGGTGAGTTCAGTGTCAATTTGGCGCCTCCTGTATTTTGTCTGATGACACGAGTACCCAAAGTCTGGGTTTCGAAATTCTGTAAATTCATTGGATGTGCTTAAACAAGTGCTCGGAGGAAAGAGAACTTAGTGGTGTGCTGGTTCCTTTGCATTTCTGCTCCCAAAAGAAGTTAAATAAATTGTAACTTTTGACCACACAACAATAATTTCATCAACAGGCAAAGTTTGCACAGAAATGTAAGATTTTTCCCATCCTCACCGACCTCGTCATAAAATCCATTTAAATGATTGCACGATGCCTCCTCACTCGCCGCTTTGTCGACGGCGGCCGCGGTGTGACACTAGAGTCTTGTGTTGCCAGATTGGGTGTTTTTTCACTACATATTAAGGCCTGTTTATGTGCGTTTTTGCCTGGAAGGCTCTATAGTAATCTGGCACCCTATTGTACTAAGTTAAACAGAGAGCGTACGTTCATCAGGCAGCAATACAGTACGTTCAGTTCACATTCGCCCAAAATATAAACGTATTCATGAACTATTGTTACACTTTATTTAGATATACACTAGTGTCTGACTAACAATCCACAAAAAATATATATATTAAATGAGGTCTGCATGTTGTTTAACGCCTTTTCGATTACCAACATTTGACAAATTTGTAATAAATTAAATCCAGAAAAAAAATGGTTTGTTTTAAAAATTGAGTTGCTAACTGCTAAGGTCATAGTAGACATGCTTTTTGATTATTTTATTAAATCATTAAATTGGAATCTAGAAAAATTGAATCTGAAAGCACAGAATTTGGGGATATTAAAACTGAACTTTGTTGTTAAATTGTATAACTTTAACTTGACATTTTTAATTATAACATTTAACCATTAATGCCAGGGACACACTTAACGACTAGGGCTGGCAAACGATTGATCGCATCCAAAATAAAAGTTTATGTCCACATAATATATGTGGGTGCACTGTGTATAATTATGTTGTATATATGTATGCATGTATATTAAAGAAAAAAATATGATTTCTATATAAAATATTTATATTTACATATCATATAAATCTATATGCAGTATTTACATGAAAATATTTATTAAATATATACAAGCATGTGTGTGTGTATATATATATAAAAAAATTATACACAGTGCACCCACATATATTATGTAAAACAAACTTTTATTTTGGATGCGAGCATGATCAGTCCTACGTACCAAATTACCTTCTTCATAATCAACTTTACAATCATTACGTGTGTCCCTGGCTTAAATCAAAGTCCCAAAAGGTATTTTCTCACCTGGAAGAAGTTGATTTGCACAGTTCCGTTGCTCAGGTGCAGCACGATAGCACTTTTAGTGCGGAACCAGTGACGAAGGTAAGGCAAGCGGGTAAGCTCATCCCCATCGCGGGGTGTTATGTTCGCCCCGGCCTTCAGCAAGTGCTCGCTCATGTAATTTCTGAAGTACTTGAGGAGTGTGATCTATAAAGGGGGAGGGGGAAAGAGGTCAACAATCATGAATAACCAAAAACCATTATGAAACTCATTCATTGCACTACATAATTTCCAGTGCAGACAGACCTTTTTGGAGAGTGCCGAGGGGTAGGAGCGAACGCTGAGGTAGGATTCGGCAGTGTTGCGGTCGATATACTGCAGACTGTCACCATCAGCATACATGATCAAACGGGTGGAATCATTGAACAGAACGCCTACGCTATTGTCACACAGCTGGTAACCTATGAAGGGCAATATTTTTGGATAGCATGTTAATCAGTATTCATGTTCTCATCTAAATTTGCGATAAATATTCAAGTTTTTCATTACAAACATACATGGGATAATCCACGGCTACGTCGGTTGTCTCCGTGGAGTGTATTCAAATCGTTTCATGCACAGATGGCATGGTCATTTGCCAGCATTTTAAATAATAAATAACTCAAATTGGTGAAATACAATAAATGTCATGTTATGAATCATCTAAGCAGCGCCAATGAAACATTACTTTCGGTCAATGATTCTGCCCACCAGAACAATTTCGTAGCAATCCCTAATTTTTGATTTTTGTTGCAGTTTCTGCCAGTAATTCTCATTTGCTAACATTTCAGTGAATCACAATCACAAACAAATTAAATGTGGATTCTGACTTCAGCATATCATCTTACCAAGACCATATTTGTCAGAGTAGTCGACCCATTTACTTATCCAGAAGACAGGATTACAAGCAGGGTCCTCGGCTTCCTCTGTAAAGGGAGAGACAGAAAAATCATCATTGCATTGTGCTTGTCAATCGTTTGAGAATGTATACCTTTTAAACTTGGCTTTATGTACAGATGCATGAAGTACACTTTGATTTCTGCTATCATACAAGTGCCAACTCTTTCCATTAAAATATATCTCTTCACTTGCAAGATGCAGAGAATTCATGTTACCTTGTCTAATATAGTCTCTCTCAGAAGGCCTGGCAGTGTTGACACTGGTCAGCTGCTGCAGCATGTCACTTAGGTTGGAGTCAGGTTGATCAGCTCCATCCCTTCGCAAAATATACATTTTGTAATGTAAGCCCATTGAATACAAATGTAAGCCCAAATCCTGAATTTATAACAGACTAGAACACAAGCCAAAGTTCACAACTCTATTAATAATCATGGTTTTGAGTGTTGGCCAAATGGGATAGTTCACCCACAGATTCTGTCATTGTCTCACCCTCATGTGTTCAACACCCTCAGAACCAAAAAAGATCTTTGTCCCTCTATTGACAAGTTTGCAACTACCACTTTAATGTTTTAAAAAGTTCATAAAAGATTGTAAAACGAACCCATAAAAAGAGTGGTTTAATTTTCTGAATAGACACGACCACTTTATTTGATGAACAGATTGAATTTAGGCTTTTAAAACTGGACAACAGTTTCACTTCCTGTAAAGTGCAACATCCATGATTCTCCAATAAAAAGATTTTACAAAAAATACATGCTTTTATTCACATATAAACATTCATTTATTCCGACATCTATTGTGGTAAACAGAAGCTTAAGCATGTTCACTTGATGTGCGATCCAATGAGGATTATTCTCATTACACAGAAAGTTTGAGCTTCCGCAAGAGGTTTGTTAACGCGTCACAAGCTTTTTATGTTTGCTGATCAAGGTTTATATGTAAATAAAAGCCTAAATTCAATCTGTTCATCATATAAAGCAATCGGCCTCTTCAGGAAATTTGGACTTGTATAGATTCGTTTTATGATCTCTTCAGAAAGGTCTTAAGTTATCAAACAGAAAGCTATTAGGTTATCGAAAAAAACTTCATTTGTGTTCCGAAGATGAACGAAAGTCTTACAGGTTTGGAAAGACATGACGGGGAGTAATTTGGGGAACTATTGACCATTTAAAGGGTTAGTTGGTTCACCCAAAAATGAAGTCCATCAATGTCTACACAAATAAAACTGACCTTTGCTGAAGATCTTCTCTTTGTGCTTGCTCCACTTTCCCCATTTTCTCAATAGGACTGTCTGTTCCTGTACACATAAAAGAGTTGCACATAACTTACAGGCATCAATTTTTGCTTTATTCTAAAAGTGACAAATCAACAAAGGGGGTAAAAAATATATATATACACATACCTTTATTCAGTGATGATAGGGGTTTACGAAGGAGGGCAGGATCCAGACTGGAGGGGGCGATGGAGAACCTGGGAGGAACAGTGAGACAGGAAGTGGGCAGCCGCACAGGCGCGTAACCGGAGGTGAAAAACTCATCGGCCAGCAGCTCGGTCACAGAAGGTCTGAGTGTAGGGTCAGCGTGCAGCATCCGACGAATCAGAGCAGCAGCAACTGGATTAATGTGCTAAACAAGACCAACAAAAAGTCACAAATCTGTTTCTCACAGACCAGATTCACTTTTTTATTAAGTTCATTCAGATTCAAAATTCCATGATGGGTTCAATGGATCATAGGGATAGGAAAAAAAACTAGGTTGGGTTGCATTAGTTGATTGGATTTTGAGATGTGATATATAAAGGCAAACTCCTGATGCAAAGATACTTACTCTAGGAACCGTGTACTCATTCTTCTTGATTCTGATGTAGGTCTCCTTCAGACAGGTTGTCTCAAATGGTGGCTTTCCAACCAGCAACGTGTATCTGATGGACATGACTCAGTTATCAACAATACATGCACAATTATGTGCAAGGATAAGCCATTAAACACAATGAAAATGCTTTCATAGTTATAAATCAAATCTTACAGAATGCATCCCAATGACCATACATCCACTTCAAAGCTGTGGCCTTTCTTGCAAAGCACCTCGGGGGCGATGTAGTTCGGAGTGCCACACAGGGTCTTTTTCCTCTCGCCATCAAACTCGATCTTAGTGGCCAAACCAAAGTCACCTAAAGAGTGAGAATGAGAATTAGTTTTGACTTGAAAAAAAAAAAAAAAGGTCATGATGAAAAAAGCAGCAAATAACCATTGCCTGCTTACCAATCTTCACATCCATGTCATCATTGAGAAACAGATTCCCTAGTTTGAGGTCACGGTGGATAACCCGGTTGTTGTGCAAGTACTGGCAACCCTGAATCGTCTGGCGCATGAAGTATCTCGCCTCAGGCTCGGTTACTGCCTTCCTCCGCTTGTGCAATTCAAGGAGAGACTAGGGGAAAGAAAGAAATCGATCAATTAAAAACTAGAGCAGGCGGAAAGTTCAAACAAACTATTTTCGACACATTCACACACAAATCTATACAAGGTTCTCACAGAAATCATATCAAATTGTAATCAAACACGAATTCTCCAATATTGGATTATTTTAGTTGTTTCATAATTTCTTTGGATTATTGGAGCACTATTTGAACTTAAACATACCACACATGTATAAAATTGATGGGAAAAAAAACGTTATCTCCGAGAAACACAAAATCAACTGACGTCACATCCTCCAGTTTAAAATCCACTAGCGGCATACGCGACGTAGAACTGAGTTATATACCATAATCGTACATGAAGATGAATAGACACATTTATAAATATTTAAGTTACATATTTAAAAGCATAATATATGTGAATATCAACAGGATGTAATTCGTGTAATGAAGTAAACCTCAAGTAAGTTAACATACTATCAGCCAGTGACAGGAATACTGACCGTTGACGGTCTGTTTTCAAATTGGTTTCCCTGACCCTGTCCTTACCCTTCTCCGACAGATTTCCAACACCACGTACACGAAGTCATCGTCCTCAAAAAAACCGTGAAATCCCACGACGTGCGGATTATCGAGACTTTTGTGAATGGCGATTTCTGAGCTCATTTTCTCTTTCTGATGCGGCTTCAGCAGCATCGACTTCGGCACCACTTTCCCTGCGAAAACCTCCTTTGTGTCCATTTCTGTGATTTCGTAGCATTTCGCAAATCCACCCTTTCCCAAAAAGCGACCTCGCATGTATCTCTTCAAGGTTCTGGGATCCACAAGAATATCAGGAATCTCTTTCAGAGGAGCGGATTTGGGATCGACATAAGTCGATGGCTTCGCCGTCTTTGCAATTCCAGCACTCATCGTTGAACAAAAGGTTGGTTTAAGCAAAATAAGGCACACTAAGGTCTTAAATAAATAACCGAGGCGAATATTCTTGCTTCTTTATCCCGAAACACCATGCAATTCGCCAATCATCCACATCCGTTGCGAGGCACCGAAAACTACATTCAAATAATAACTCGAACAACTAGAAATCCCACAGGAAACACTGTATTTAATCTTAAAACACTATATTCACTGCCCTAAAGAACGCATCTGACGGATCCCGATGAAAAGTCTAAAAATGAAACGGGCATAAAATAAACGTGTCGGCCACAGTGTCGGATGGGAATGCAGTGAGTCCCTAGCTACTTTTTGAATTGTGCTCGATTCGTTATCTCCGCCTCTGATTGGCTGCTGGGATTTAAATTCTGACCAAACACAGCGAAGCATCATGTGACTCTACGTGCACGCTCTGAAAAACTTTATTTGTGTTCTCTAGATTTTAAAGGGATAGTTCACCCCCAAAAATGAAAATTCTATCATTATTTACTTAATAAATGTACTAATTTGTTGAAAAAAAAAAAATACTATGAAAGTCAATGGGGTACATCAACTGTTTGGTTCCCAACATTCTACAAAATATCTTTTTTTGTTATCAGCAGATCGAAGACATTCAAACAGGTTTAGAACAATTTGAGGGTGAGTAAATGATAAATTAATTTTAATTTTTGGGTAAAGTATCCCTTTAACGTTGGGACATATGCATGTAATAATTGGGTTTTATGATTTATAATATAAATTTTACATTTTATCAGGTCTCTG
>JAOTRC010000012.1:6757497-6770339 GCA_027497675.1 Cyprinella lutrensis | reverse complement strand
GGCAGTGCTTCACATCGCCACCTAGCCGCCTGGAGTGCATACTACATTGAATTTCACACACTTTTGCGTCACCATATACACGCGGATTTCCCACCCAAAACGCTCGTCTAAATGTAGAATAAAAGTGATAACGCAATGCCACTTTTGCGTTTTCTCTTCAGAAATGTTTCCGTCCAAAGATAGCCTAATTTTAAATTAGGTGTTTTGACTCTAAATAAGAGAAGACAAACCAACTAAAACTGCGACAAACTGGCATGGAGTTCACTCTGCATCTCTAACAGAGAGTGTGTGGATGAGTGCAGAGGCGTCACACACTTGAAGCATGAGGTATTTCTTTAGGATGAAGTGCAGTTCAATAATAAGGATCAATGTAAATGTTCTGGGACGCCGTAACGTTCTTCCTCATTGGACTGACACCAAGAGCAATCCACCACTGTCATACATCCACCACAGTACGAGTCAGTACACTCTCAGAGAAAAGGTACGAAAGCTGTCACTGGGGCTGTACCTTTTCAAAAGGTAAACTTTTGTCCAATTTTTGTGCTAATATGTACATTTTAGCTGTTAATATGGACATTTTAGGTGTTACTATGTACATTTCAGGTACTAATATATACATTTCAGGTACATTTTAGTTGCTAATATGTACATTTAACGTGCTAATTTGTACATTTAATGTGCTAATATGTACATTTAGGTGTTAATATGTACATTTCAGGTGCTAATATGTACATTTCAGATGCTATTATGTACATTTTAGGTGTTAATATGTACATTTTAGGTACTAATATGTGTATTTCAGATACTAATACATTTCATGTGCTAAGTGTAAATTTTAGGTGCTAATATGTATATTTCAGGTGCTGATATGTACATTTTATGTGTTAATATGTACATTTCAGGTGCTTATATGTATATTTTAGGTGCTAACATATGTACATTTTAGGTGCTAATATTTACATTTCAGGTGCTAATATGTATATTTTTGGTGTTAATATGTACCATTAAGATACCAATATGCACCCTTTAGATACAAAAGTGTACCTTTTGAAAAGGAACAACCCAAGTGTCAGCTTTGTACCTTTTTTTCTAAGAGTACTGAATTCTGTCTAAAGAACAGTAAAGAACCTGAGAACAGAACTGGTCACATGCTCACACACATTACTAATACTAGCATACCAAAACATTAGCAGGAAAAGCTTGCTTCAACCACAACAAACACTATCAGGTCATAATCGGCCTCATAAAACCTGAAGGAGTCTGAGCCGTTATGTTGTAATGGCACTTGGCAGATTGTGTGGCCAACAACTGTGACATAACAGCTCAGGCGTACTGAAGAAGAGGATTAGCTAAACGCTAACAATTAAAGGTGTTTGCTAGCACGCTAAGGTGAAACAGAGTTTGCTTGTTTGTCTTGACCTCCGTTGCTCGGGTGAACAAAGTGGGACACTTGCTAAGCCTCACAGAGGGTGTCCGGGTGCTTCGGCGCTCCCTCACAACTCTGTAGCAAACAGTTTTATCTGAGACACCCAACTATCATTCACAAATACAAATGATGCACACAAAGTGAGGGAGAGAAACACTCGGCCTTCTAGAAAAAGGCCTTTTTACACTACAGTTCAAAAATCAATGCACATAAACCTCCGTAACACAAGTCTGAAATAGTATATTGTATTTTATTGAATACAAAATTTCACACTGGAGAAAAAACGTAGTAGTAGTAAATTATTCACTTGACTCTGTATGCAACAGTTTCCAGCAGAAATGAACACCAGTGGCAGTAAAACACTAATAACTTGTATTCCTTCTGACACATGAGTTAATAACACGAGATAATCGATCAACAAAGACTTATTTTTCACCTGATTTGGTTCTGATCTCAAACACTTTTACAATAATGCATGCATTTACAATAATTTACAACACTTTTACAATAATGCATGCGCATGAAACATAAGTCATGATAGAGCTCAAACACCAGTAGAAACAAGCTAAACGACATGATTACTTCAGCAAATGCATTTGTATCTCAGATTGAAATAAATCAATTAAGAATAGAGCCAAAATATTAAATGTCATGAATTTATGGAGTAATCCACTATATTTTATAGAGGGAGTCAAACAGACCATTTTCACCTGAGGTTAGGAACCAATTCACAGAGGTGTTATACTGTTCAAAGGGCTTTAAACAACTCCAGACGATGACTAAGGGTCTTATCTAGCGAAACGATCGCTCATTTAAAAAAGTAACAAAGTTTAAGTTCTATAAGCTCAAATGGTTGCCTTGCTCTGTTCTGTGACGCACGTTTGTGATTCTCCTGTTCAAACTCAAACTCATTTCATCAAAATGAACGAATCTTTTTTCATGTCATTTGGTTCATTTAATGAACGAAACGAACGAATTGACTCTATAAAAGATTCATTCATTTTGATGAACGAGTTTAAATAGGAGAATCACGAACGTGCATCACAGAACAGAGCAAGACAACCATTTGAGCTTATAAAACTTAAACTTAGGTACTTTTTTTTAAATGAACAATCGTTTCGCTAGATAAGACCCTTATTCATCGTCTGGAATCGTTTAAAGCCCTTTGAACAGTTTGCACTGAAACTGTCTTTTGGACCTTGAACCGTTTGGTTCCCATTGAAGTCCATTATATGGAGAAAATCTTTAATTTCTTTTCCACTGAAGAAAGACAGACATGGATATCTTGGATAACATGGGGATGAGTAAATTATCAGCAAATTTTTTTTTTTTTTTTAAAGTAAACTACTCCTTTAATAGATAATATGCCAATTTAATACCAATTTAATCATACATTTGAGTGGAAATTAATTGCTGCTTTAATGCCTCCAGGTTTTTTCTTTTCTTTTGTTGTTGCAAGTGTTGTTGTTTGTTTTTTGCCTGTTCTAAGTTCATTATGACATTTTTACAATGGAGGTCCTCCAACAGCGTGCTTTATACGATACATATTATTTCAAAGCGTCTTTAGAGTGATAATGAAAATAATGCATTTCGGCTGTTGTTCAGCTGAAGTCCGTTCAGTGTTGAAAATATAATACTAAATGCAATGCATAGGAGAGATAAGAAATAAAAGATTAACGTTATTGCTCTTTAGTGAAGCAACACGCCATACTCACCATAGCCACCCACAAGCATAAACATAATCTCCTCTCATCAGCACAACGGTAACCACAAACACAACAGAGACTCTTCCAAATCTTAATGCAGCTGAGCATGAAACAATAACAAGCCTTTCCCTTTTCTCAAAAACATATAAAATAACATCTGAATTCAACATTTCCCACTGTCCAGTTTCAGTTGATGCAACAAGATATTGTGTTTTAATATAATTAACACGAAACAATTCTGACAATGTAGGCTACAACAACTGTGTTGCTACAGTGAATTTTTATTTTAGCATATTTTGAGTGCATATTCCACAAAACGACTTCATTCAGGAACTGAACAATTTGCACAGTATGTCAGGTGTATATTTTCTGTACTGATTTGCCAATTGGCCTATAATTTCTTAACTACAGCCTTCGGTCATAATGGTGCCATTTAACATCAAGCTTGTTTGACGTAATTGCAGGTGTGTGTGTGTAGAAGTTGGGGGCCACCGAGTGAAGATGGCTAACATCAACAGACACAGAGTAAAGCCTCTGTGCTGGGCTGAGTCATATCCCCCGCTATCAGATGACCCCTGACATTGACCTCTGACTTTGAGCTCTACCCTCAGGATAGCTTGAGTGAAGGCCAGTGCAGTTCAGCAGAAGGTACAATATGAGAATGATTTATATTTCAAGAGTTGAATTATTAAAAAACGTATCTCTGTGATCTTCGTGTCCGGCAGTTCTGGATTGCGCTGTTATATGCATGACCTGCTCTACGAAAGCCTGTTTCACCCTCTACTGATCCACCCTTCCGTCTCCTCCTGCACGCGCGCAACTTTGTGTCCAGCTGTTCCCTCATTTCCTTCCCCAACCTTCTTTGATTCTCTCCTCCATCACTTCTTTTTCTTTCTCTGACCTTTCTGGAGTTCTGGGTCAAATTGCACGACTGCTTCACAGTCACGCCTCAGTCTGCATGGTGCCGTGCTTCATTAAAACAGCTAAACGTTGGATTGGCGTGGTGCATCTGGGTTCGGTTTGACCAAATCGGCCACTCAAAGAACCTTTAGATTCGTCATTTCACCTTCTGAGAAAAACGTGTCCCACTGGGAGCATGTTGGATTACCTCTGTTGAGGCTGAAGTGATTCGTAATGGTAATCCATGTAGAGAGGCTCCATTATAGATCATTTGTTTGCAAGATCAAAGGGGTCAAGAGTACTCCATATGTTAGGTACATGCTGTGAACATGATCTTGTTTGGAGTGCAATCGCCCTTGGGCACCTTTGCTTATGGATTGCGAGTGTAGTGCAAATCCATATGGACAGACTGGGAATTTGCATGAGATATTTTGATTTCTCTAATACCCTGCTGAATAAAAACAGTTTCGAGCAGCGTCAGTGTTGTTGCTGGTCCCAGCTGGTTTCTGCTTTTTTTGTTATGGTTGGTTGGTGACTATAATTTGGCATTATCTTGTGTTCTTCCCAACTTTAACATCTTAAGGTTGTGTAAACATGTAGCATGTCAAAGTTGACTAACCACAGACCAACGTTATGTTCCACTCAGAATGGAATTGAGACTGGTTTTTGGAATTGAATTGAGATTGAGGAATTGAACTGAGGAAGTTATATGAACTGCAATTAAAAGACATGCGTATAACCGGAATAACTAGAATTGAAAGGTTGCCAAGTCAAACTTTGATGGCTTGATGTTCATGGAATAGTTTTACACGAGAACACTTTTTGCGCGGAAAAAAACAAACAAAAATATCGACTTTATTTCAACTGTTCATTTCCTTCTCTGTGGGCCTCGAGTCGGGTTACTAGTTTAATAGCGTAAGTTGTTGTACATCACACGCATCACACACATGACCAGCGTGGGTCAATAGTGAGCCTACGTGTGACGTAGCTCTATGCTATCACACTATGTTAACTGACAAGAGGCCTAAAGTGAAGGAAATGAACAGTTGTCGTTATTAAAGTCGTTATTTTTGTTTGTTTTTGCTCATAAATAGTATTCTCGTCGTTTGATAAAGTTAAGATTGAGCCAATGTAGTCACTTGGACTATTTTAACGATGTCTTTTCAGGGCCGGCAAGTTTCAATCCCTGAAGAAGCCTATGGACTAGTATGCAGGAGTGATCCAGCTCTCAGATTTCATCAAAAATATCTTAATTTGTGTTCTGAAGATGAACAAAGGTCTTACGGGATTGGAACAAGATGAGGGTGAGTAAATACTGACGGAATTTTCAATTTGGGGTGAAATATCCCTTTAAAAATCACTGAATATTATTTCCGCAGAGTTTCAATGGGGAATGCGATACTTTTTCAAGAGAATGCAAAAGCATTGGAAAATAATTTCCCCTCCCATTGAAGTTTTTTTTACCATCACCATGTCCCTTTAGGCCCTCCATAGCATCTGAAACATTCATGCCACCTTTCTTTTTTCTTTCTTTCTCAGGTTTGCAGACAGATGTTTGTGAGTGGTTGTTTGAATGTCCATCTGGGTTCCAGTGTGTTTCTTCGAAGAGTAATACCACATGTACATCTGTGTGCCACTCTGAATACTGTAAACATCAGGGCATCTGTGTCCATCGCCTCGGGCAACAGCCTATCTGCCAGTAAGTTACATGTCCACATGTACTACAGTATAGTTTGACTTGCGGCATAAAATCTGGTCCTCATTGCAGGTCAAGATCTTCCCATTTATCAAGAAAGAAACCTGATAGATACATATAGAGAACTAATTAAATATACTTGCTGAAGTGACTTGCATTTTTGACTTAACTCTGTCTTTCTGCAGGTGTCCTGTCGGGGAGGATTACTGGTTTATGGGGCAGCGCTGTGACCTCCACATGACCCGACCGCGTTTGGTGGGCGTGTGTTTTGGGGTACTGGTCGCTGTCACTACAGTCATGGCTCTTCTGTCTTATCTCGCCGTGCGCCGCTTTAAAAGCAAGCTTATGCAAGCCAAAGTGGAACAAACACGCAGCAGGTATCACATGTGCAATCATTTTAAAAACACACGCTCAAAGTCATCTGTTGTAGCCTGGTTTTGTTATTGGAAATAGTTTGCAGGAAATCATTGGCTAGTTAAAACAAACCATAGATTGAGGTAGCACCACTGAAAGGGACACAGGAAGGGATGGGGTCAAGTGAACACACACAGACACTCTTGAATGTGAAGTATACTTCTGTCTTCTGTATGTGTGGATACAGTTATCGCAGATTCAATCACTTTGATGAGCTTTCGGCTCGTTTTTGGGGAAGGTCCTGGCCAGGCTCTGAAGACTCGTTGGATAACCCTGCCTTCACCCGCTCGGATGAATTACTACATCTGAGGGCACTAGATCGTACCTGCTGTTACCATGATGACACTCTTTCTGTGGTATCCACGTACCACGGAAGTGGAACACACCTCAACACCATATATCCTCATGGGTACCGTAAGATTATTGTATAAATATTGTTTTACCATTGGTTTTTGGACACGGTAATACATCTTGAAAATACATGGTACAATATCATGGTACACTAATGCTCAAAAATTTGGGGCTGGTAAGGTTTTTCAGCATCATTACTCCAGTCAACAGTGTCACATGATACTTCTGAAGTCAATTTAAGATTTGGTTCTTAAGAATATTTAATATTTAGTGCTTAATATTTTTGTGGAAACCACAATACATTTTTTGTTTGTTTAAAAGAACAGCATTTATTTGAAATGGGAATCTTTTGTCACATTATAAACGTCTTTACTGTTACTTTTGATCAATTTAATGAGCCCTTGCTGAATAAAATGATTCATTTCTTTCAACAAACCCCACAAATATTTGATCAGCAGTGAATATTCCAGAGTACCATAATCACATAAATAGAGTAGGGCTGGGAAACCATCCAAAATAAAAGTTTGTGTTAACATAATATGTGTGTGTAGTGTGTATAATTATTTTGTGTATATAAATACACACATATGCATGTATATATTTAAGAAAAATGTGTTATTAATATATCAAATATTTATATTTATGTATAATATTAATTTTATATAAATACATATAAAGTATATACATGCAAATATTTATTAAATGTTTACATGCATGTGTGTGTATTTATATATACAAAATAATTATATACACTACACAGTACACACACATATATTATGTAAACACAAACTTTTATTTTGAATGTGATTAATCACGATTAATCATTTCCCAGCCCTAAAATAGAGTAAGTTGTTTACTTGATTTTTCTATGTATGCTTGGGCTTACAGTTCTCAGTATGGTTGGGATCTCAGCAACTGCAGCTTGGCGGATGGTGTGATGGATTCTGGGAAGGCTAGTGACCTGTCGGTTTGTAGCTGGCCGATCGAGCCGATTCAATGGACGCCATTCCCTTTACTTCAGCAGCTCACCAGGAATACAACTACGGTAAGACACAAATAAATACAGACTCTATATCCATAAAGTTGTAATTGAGTGACACAAAACTGTGCTGATTATCCAGGTGAAAGCGTCTCGTCCTCGCTCCTACTGTGAAGGAATGGAACTTGAAGATTTAGAGAAGAGCTGGACAGCTTAACAGAGATTCAGAAACGGCACGACTTCTGGCCAAGTGAGAGAATATTTAAACTGTTTAAGGAACACCATTGTTGTACCATATAGAACCATCTAAATAAAATCTCTTTTAACTGAAAAAAATACTTTTTTAGATTTGATCTGCTTATAGTGTACTCTGAAAAATGTACACTACCGTTGGGGTCAGTGAGGATTTTTCATATTTTTATTTATCAAGGACACATTCGATTGTTCTTTTGAACTTTATAATGAATCAGTTTCCACAAATACTAAATGTTTCTTGAGCAAATCAGCATATTAGAATGATTTCTGAAGGATCATGTGACACTGAGGAGTGGAATAATGATTGATCACAAGAATAAATTACCACTTAAATGTGTCGCAACAGAAAACAATTCTTTTAAATTGTACTAATATTTCACAATAATAACTGTTTTACTGTATTTTTGATCAAATGGAGACTTGTTGAGCATTTGAGAATTCTTTAAATCCCACCAACCCCAAATTTTTGAGGTAGTGTACATTAACTTTTTGCAAGTACTGATTGAAATAAAATGCAGTACTTTTTCATTGTTTATCCTATAAAGACTAAAATTTTTAAAATCTTGAGAATATTTTGCCACACTTCCACTTTACCTTCCAATGTGTGACAACAACCCTGGAATTAGAGAACCCAGATATGTCAAATGACTGAGGCAGTGAGACGCTTCTACGTTTTCTGATTGGCTAATATGCAAAAACATGGGTTCCAGGTTCAGTCATAGTCATGTGTTACCCAGGCCAGACACTAATGTCACCATCCTATTCTGTCCTCATTGAGTCTAAAATCAATCCACTTAAACCCTGTAGCTCCAGGCCATCTGTCCTATCAATTGTGTTGTCTGTTAGTATAAAATTGTCTGTTAAATCACGCAATCCAATAGACTCCCATAAAATGTACATAATTGGACTCGCATAAAAGTCCAAATGCAATTTGCAAAAATACGGCACTGAGAATTTCTCTTGAACAGTTACCAAACACTAGCATAAATTATCAGCTTAAAACTTCAAGTTTGTGTTTTATGATTTAAAACATCATTACATTAAGTTTTACCACTGGCTGGAATTTGCAGATGTCTGAGCACTTACTAGAGAGTCATGCATTATGTTTTTACTGGATTGATTTTACGATTCATTCGGATCTAAAAATGGTGGATGAACTATTACTGAGAGTGTCTATTTTTGACATAACAGATGCACTTTGCTGCTCATGTGGCCATTGTGAGTATTGCATCCAAAAAGAGGACAAGGTACGGCATGTTAAAGGAGTAGTCCACTTTTGAAAAAACTTGCTGATAATTTACTCAACCCCATGTCATCTAAGATGTCCATGTCTTTCTTTTTTCAGTCGAAAAAAATTTTAAGGTTTTTGATGAAAACATTCCAGCATTTTTCTCCATATAATGGACTTAAGTGGGAACCAAACAGTTCAAGGTCCAAAAGACACTTTCAGTGCAATCTGCAAACAGCTCAAAAGGCTTTAAATGATTAAAGGGTCTTATCAAGCGAAACAATCGCTCATTTAAAAATAAAGAAGAAACTTTGATTCGAATCAATTTGAGCGAAGTTGAATGAACCAAATGACACGAAAAAAGATTCGTTAATTTTGATGAACGAGTTCGAACAGAAGAGTCACAAACGTGCATCACAAAACAGAGCAAGGTGACCAATTCAGCTTATAAAACTTAAACTTTGTATTTTTTTTTTTTTTAAATGAGCGATCGTTTCGCTTGATAAGACTTTACATCGTCTTTGAACAGTTTGCACTGAAACAGTCTTTTGGACCATGAACCGTTTGGTTCCCTCTGAATCCTGAATGGTTTTCAAATGAAGAAAGAATGACATGGATATCTTGGATGACATGGGGGTGAGTAAATTATCTGCAAAATGTTTTTTTAAAAGTGAACTACTCCTTTAATTAGAACATAAAGGTAAAAGCAAATAATATACAGATCTTTCATTTCGCTCTTCAAATAGTAGCAGCATTTCATTTCACACTGGAGTTGTTCTTCTTGTCGCAGTGCCACTTTGAGACACATATGAGGGCTCTTTCACAGCATTTTGCATGTGTGCAATGTCATTCCCAGAATTGTGCACGTGCACTGGGCTTTTACTGGGATTCACTGAGTTGAGCTTATAGTTCTGCGACAGCATGACTCCATTTTCCGGCTTGACTGAATTCTGTCCGTGTGCATTTGCTAACGCAAACCCTTTCTCGGCGCTCAGCGAGTTCTGTATGTGCAGAACCCCTCTTTCCGATTTCACAGAGTTCTGGCCATTTGCAAAGTTGTTATTAGCAATGACAGAGTTGTGAAAATGTGCAAAACCATGGCCAGTGCTGAGGGAGTTGTGCGCGAGCGCGTGAGTAGCCGTGGGTGCGAGCCCGCGTCCCAGGGCGTACAGCCCGAGGTCGTTCCCATGGTGACGGGCAGGGGAGGGTTCGCGAGACCGGGAGTCAGACCAGCGGTTTTGACTCTGCCTCCAGCGGTAGCGGGAACGGTAGCTGCTCGAGCGGTGATGCTGCTGGGAATGCGTGCTGGCTTGGAGTGTGCGATGCGAACGCGCTCTCAACACACGGTGCGTATCGATGAACAGGTGCACGGTCAGGACCCCCACAGTCTCTGCAATGATGAAGGAAAGAGCGCCGCAGTAGAAGCTCCAGCCGTACCAGTGGCTGCGCTTGGACTCGCTCTGGTTGGGGTCGCCAGCGTTGGCTGAGATGTACACGATAATGCCAATGATGTTGCTGAGACCTAAAGAAATACATGCGATCAGTTGTCCTGCTTTTTCCAGTAGCACCTCATTGCAGAACACGAGATCCAGGGGGCGGAGTCGGATCCAGATCTGAGGGGTGGAGTTGGGTAGGTTTAGGGGTGGGTTTAGGAATCAGGGGGTGGAGTCTGGTAGGTTTAGGGGTGTCATGTTTCGGTAAATCATAAAGAGTAGAAATTATGAGATTAGTAATTATGAGATAAAAGTCAAAATTGTGGGAAACACAACTACACCAAGAAAAGTTATAATGATATAATTACGTTTTATCATTATTTTAACTTTTTGCCATAAGTGGTTTTGTCAATGACCTTTGTCATAATTTTTACCTTTTGTCATATTTGACTTTTCATCTCATAATTTCTACTCTTTATGCCATAATTAGGACTTTTGTCATAATTCACCCTTCTCTAGGAGTTTGATTGACAGGTGATCTCACCAATCATATCTGCCATTTTGCCTAAAAAAACAAACCAGGCTGGAGAGGTCTTTGCTAAGGGTCTGTTATGATTTACCAAAGCATGATATTTTGTGGCATGTGCCAGACATTAGCTTCCATGTCATTCCCATAAATTTGGTTACACTGCCACCTATTGGTCAAAGGCTAAAAAGTTACAAATATTGCAAAATCTTAAAGGGTTAGCTCACCCAAAAATGAAAATTCTGTCAGTATTTACTCACCCTCAAGTTGTTCCAAACCTCTATGTGTTTATTTGTTCTGCTTTACACAAAGGAAGATATTTGGAAGAATGTTTTAATCAAACAGGTCTCAATCCCCATTGACTACCATAGTAGGAAAAAATACATACTACAGGTATGGTAGTCAGTGAGGATTAAGGAATGAGATCTGTTTGATTAAAACATTCTTCCGTATAAATGTCTCATTCTAAGGTAATAAAAACATTATGGTTTACTAAGTAAGTTCTTTATACACCATTGAAAACATAGTTATGGATGTCATATTGCATTTCTTTTAATAGATACTCCATTTTTTTACACATTGCACCTTTAATCTTTGCATTCATTCTATTTCCAATTGCGTATTTCAGCTGAAGAATCAGCCACATCCTGACTGCATTGTCCCATATGTCCCACCACCCCATGAGCGATGGTGGCGGAACGCTTTTAGGGACAGACGAGTGTGTACGTCTGTGGACTCGTGATGGTGTGTGTCACCGGGTGATGGATGCCACCCCAGTTCTGTCAGCCTTCCACTAGGCTGACAGCAGCAGACTGCAGCTGCCCTCCCAGGATGCAGTTCTGCAGTGGGGGGTCGGATGGAGTGTGTGTGCTGGTTTGTGGTGTCATAAGGAGCCAACGCCTGATCCTCTGAGCCTAAAACTCTCTGTGCAAACTCACTACCCACAGTCAGCTTTCTCTGCTTTTTGCTGCCAACTTGCACTTTAGGGAAATCTAAACTTTGAGTCAGAGTCCCAAAAACTCTTATTGAAACAGTGTGGCCTCTCAAGTGGATGCCACTTCGAGTGCCATAGGGCCTTGTTTTCAATTTCATATAATTGTCTGAACTGCAGTGTCAACACTGGCCCAGAGTGAAGTTTGTATGGGTTTAACGGTTTTGTTTAGCTGCTGGTTAGCTTGTCTGTTGTGTTGCAGCTTTAAGCAATAGCTGTATTTTCAATGTTGCCAGGCAATGATTTAGAGAATCTACTGCAATCTCTGCCCTTGCAAAATTTTCAGTTCTGCCAGAAGGACTCGGGAGATAAAATTATGTAACAGAGCATCTATTCATTGGCTGGCCAGCAAGCAATTATTCATAAAGTTCTTTGGCGTTGGCCCCGTCCATAGTTCATAATCTGAGGGTAGCAGATCAGCATCTCCTGCCTAAAGACGAAAGCAGGGGCACAGCTGACCCCCTGGGAAGTATAGACCATCCTGGTGGTAAAGGGGAGGATGGAGGTGGTTGTCATCTGCGTTGACATCTACGAACTCAAACATGTGTAAGTACCACTCTTATACAGCAAGAATAAGGACGTGATTGGATAGATTGGATAATTTGTGCAAAATATGGTCATATGATATTCATCCATATTTGTGAAGAATTACAGAAACATACCATGTTAAGCATAGTTTTATGAAATAGAGTTGAGATTGTGACAGCATTAGATAGAGACCCCATATTAACGTATTATGATTTTAATATGGATGAATATCGGGATAAATTGATATTAAAATTGTGGCTGATAATAGTTTCATGTTATAGCTGATAACTGATAATAGTCAATATTAAAACAATGCAATTTTGGGTAACACTTCAAGTCAAGTCAAGTCAAGTCACATTTATTTATATAGCGCTTTTCACAATACAGATTGTATCAAAGCAGCTTCACA
>JAOTRC010000012.1:6711162-6734427 GCA_027497675.1 Cyprinella lutrensis | reverse complement strand
ACAAGCTTGATAAAAATGGTCATTTTAGAAGAAAATTTCAAATGGCACTTAGAGGCTTTTGCATCTGAACTCTTCATTTAATGTTTGACCTAAGTAATTGAAGTAATTTAAAGTTAACTACTTGTTTATTTAACTAAAATCAATGTTATGTTTTTTTTTTTTTTTGTTTTTGTTTTTTGCAATCGTGAGAATATTCAACAAAATAGCTCCCACCATGTTATGTTACTAAACTACATCATGTTATAAATAAAAAAAAAACTCAACATTTTGAAATTTTACCTTGCGTGTGCTAACCATTTGTTTTGATTTCTCACTATAAAAGTATCAACAGCGCTACCAGAAATACTTTATCATTATCAATCTCTGTTTATGAATTAAAATCAAGATCATTCTGACGATTTGATGCTTCACTGGTTATTTGACGGACATTGGGTGCGTCAGACTGGAGAAATCTTAGCGGTAATGTGACCAGAAATTTTTAAGACCCATCGAATCTGAATTTACGACGTTTTAATGCGTTTTAAGGCCTTTTATTAGGAAAACTTTATTCAAGACATTTTAAGACTTTTTAAGGACCCGCGGCCACCCTGGAGGGAAACCATTCAGGGGGTTGAATAATTTTGAGATGGCGGAAGTCACTAAAAGTTGCATTTTCAGGTGAATTTGGGGAAACGATTTAAAACATTGGTTGTGTTGAGCTATTTTTAATTACTGTTGTTTGATTTGTTCATTGCAAACAGCGGTTACAGACAACAAACCTGATTTGCAATGGGGTTTGAATCATTTTAATTACAACTGTATATTTACTATTATAGTGAGTATTTGAACAGATGGTCAGATGCACAAAATGTTCTTTGGATAATCTCAAATCATACGAGAGATCGTGATAATGAGGTTGTTGATGTCTGACAAAACCATTTAAGAATGAACTGAAACTCGTGTCAATTTTCAATTTCGATTCATAACTTGAATTGTTTTTTTTGAAAATCTCAGACTTTTGGACCCCACTATATAAAATTTTAAACTTGTATATGTCGTCAATATGTTATATTTGTCCAACATGTGAAGTCACTGATCATGTGTGAGAAATGGTTTGTCTGTTATCTGTGCTGGATGATAAAGGGCTGTTTCTAAATGTATACTGACAATAGATTACAGCTCTTCCCTTTTTGCAGAGTGACTTATAATATTATGCAACTTAAAAACAAAACTGTACTGGTATTTCAAACATGATTTAAATGTATTTATTTCTTAAAACAATTGTGAATCCAGGATTTTTCTAAAAAAAAAATATGTGTGTGATGTGTATTTTATTGTTTTTAGTCACTGTGGTGGTGATGATGATGTTCAACTGTGAATGCTGCCAAAAATGTGAAAAGCACAAATGTAAAAGTTTCAACAATAGTGTTTGTTAATCCTACAGTAATGCTGGCATTTCTGTGATACCCACCCAAAAATGATACAGTATATAATGTATAAAATTTATTTTGTACAACAATGAAAAAACCTACTAAAATGTTGCAAAGCAACACAAAACCTTTGTGTTGTTCCCCCCCAAAACCTTTATGTTGGAGTGAACCGAATGAAGTCCACTTGAATATCAACCTACAATGATCAAAAAGATTAAATAAACAGTTTATCATGGTAAAGTCTGAAAAAGTGTGTTGCCAGTGCAATAATTATTTTTTGTGGCAGTGTAAAATGTGCAAATGAAACTGATCTCAACTCAATATTTGGACTTACCGACTTCTTTTTGTGGAACTTATAAGATGCCGGCAGGTCATATCTGAGCTCTGTATACAACAACATCAAAAACATATTATGACAAACTTTATAGCTTATTACAACCTACAGATATTGCACAAACTCCTGCATGCTCTTAGGGTTATGAAACAAATAAATAAAACATACACTACCGATCAAAAGTTTGGAGTTGGTAAGATTTTTTGAAATGTTTTTGAAAGAATCTCTTGCATACCTGCAGTTACTTGATCAAAATACAGTAAAAAACAGTAGTATTGTGAAATATTATAACAATTTAAAAAAATATATAATTTTAAAAAAGTTTTAAAAACTTTTCTATTTGAATATATTTTAAAATTTTATTTAAACCTGTTATGCAAAGCTGAACTTTCAGCATTAGTATTTCAGTCTTCAGTGTCACATGATCCTTTAGAAATCATTCTGAATTGCTGCTCAAGAAACATGTATTATTATTATCATCAATGTTGAAAACACTTGTACAGCTTAATATGTGTGGAAACCATGCTATATATTTGTTTCCAGGATTCTTCTTTTGAAAATTATTTGAAATAAAACAACTTTTGTAAATATGTAAAAGTCTTTTCTGTCTTTTAATTAATTTGAATGAATCCTTGATGAATAGAAGTAATAATTCCTTTCAAATAAAGTCTTTCTGAACCAGTAGTGTGTAGTACGCTTATAGGTGTACCTGCAATGACTTCCATTTTCACCTTCCAGTCCTTTGCTTTCTTCTGAATGTGCTGCTCAAAATACCAAATCAATTGTAAGTTATTGTTTCTCATGTATAGAGTTTAGTGAGTTTAGACACAATGTGGTAACTTACATCTCGTGTTGAGGTCTTGTGAAGGGAATACACTGCTGTACTTGCCATAGAAATCGCTGTCTGCAGGAACTGCATGTCAATACCTAGGGTTGAAGACATGGATGTATAAGTTAATGTGAAGTAAAGCATTGCATTAGCAGAGGATAAGCTGACTCTTACCCTGGTTGTGCTTGGTGCCAAACGGTGGGTTCATAATGACCGTGTCGAACTTCTTGCCGTAAAAGGATCCGATTGAGCACACGTCACACTGGACCACATCAATGTTTGACAATTCAAATTCCTCAACATTTCCTTTGAATATATCCAAGGCGTCATCGTCGATGTCAAATCCAACACACAGTCTTGTAAGGAAAGATTATGGTTATGTTGATTCATATAGTTTTAGGCCATGGAGAGAAGGATGGATAGGTCTTACCCAGCATCAAGGACTGCAGCTCCTATAGACAGAACTCCACATCCACAGCCCAGGTCTGCCACTAGTTTATTCTGAATGTCATCAAATGTGTTGTGAATGGTGTATAACATGCAGCCTATGGACAAAAGCACAAAGGACAACTGAATCCAGGGCTCAACATTAATGACTGCCTTGGACAAGTGGATTTTTTTTTTTTTTTGAAGGGGTAAGTAGAAGAGAATTTTACTTGCTGACCGGACAAGTAGAGAGATTAAAACGTCTAGGCCTCTAAAGGAAAAAAATGTAAAAGTAATTGCAAATCTCGCAGAATTGAGCTTTTAACACACAATTCTGTCAAAATGAGGTCTTATAATTGTGTGTATTGTCATGGATTGCGAGATTTTATCTCGAAATTGCAAAATATAAATTTGAAATTGTGAGAAAGTAACGTCCGATTTGTGTTATGAACTCGCAAAGTTGTAAATCTGTAATTCTTAGAGAAAAAAAACCTGAATTGCAAGATGTGAAAGCCCAATGAATATGTTGGCTTTAAAGGGTTAGTTCACCCCAAAAATGAAAAATCTGTCAGTAATTATGTGTTGTTCCAACCTCTTCAGACTTTCGTTCATCTTCGGAACACAAATTAGGATATTTTTGATTAAATTTTAATCTGAGAGATGTCTCACTCCTTCATAGGCTGCTAGGTAATTGATAAAATAGTCAAGAGTTTATCAAGTGACGAGAATACTTTACAAACACAATCATTTATAATAAATACCAGAATATTGCATAAAATTAGAAATTGTAAATTTTGATTTCATGTTGACTTTAAGACAAACGTATACTGAATTGTGGTATTCAGATATGCGAATGTAGCACACATATGGTCTGCTCGGTGAATAAACATATACATACATACATATAGTGCATGTATAGTGTAAAGTACACACACACACACACACACAATATAAATACAATACTGTATATAAATAAAAAAATTCTCCTGACCACATCCATACATTCTTACATTAAGTTACATAAATTCATTACAAAAATTCATTACATACTGTATATACAATAATAAAAAGTGTCATTGAGTCCAGTCATATGATAGAATCAATAACAAAAAATAGTTAACACTTTACAATAAGGTTCGTTAGTTAACACGTACTAAGAATGAACAATACTTCTTCAGCATTTATTAATCTAAGTTAATATCAATTCAAACATTTACTAATACGTTATTAAAATCAAAGGTTGTATTAGTTAACATTAGTTAATGCACTGTGAACTAACATGAACATACAATGAACAGCTGTATTTATATTAACTAACATTAACAAAGATTAACAAACACTCTAACTAATGCATTGCTCATCGTTAGTTCATGTTAGTTAAAGCATTTACTAATGTTAACTAATGAACCTTATTGTAAAGTGTTACCGTTTTTTTTCTAAGGCACATGTATAAAAGCTACTTAAATATCATAATTTAACTAAGGCCTGTTTGTGAAACCAGGATTATTTTAACTGGGACTATTTTAAGATATGTCAGTGCAATTTGCTTTCAGTTAAAACATCTCAAGCATGCACTTTAGTCTGGGACTAGACTTAAGCCTTGTCTGAGAAACTGGTCATCAAAATTTTAGTTGCATAAAAACTGATCAAAATTTTAGTTGGATAGCCTTGTCAGAATAGTCTATTGGCTGGTTTAAGAGGGGTTTCGGCCGTTTTCACCAGCTTGGCGTCTTAAGTAACTTTGGCTGCTTTAAAAAGGTTGTTTTCAAAAGAGCTAGTGGAAAACCAGCAAACTTCCTCATAACAGGAAATCTAATTGTGAACATTCTCCCTGCGGCTGATCCAAAAAAAAAAAAAATCAGAAAATTCGATAGGAATTCTAACTTGTAGGTGGACACAATTCCTTTTAAGTCAACTGAAATGAGGGATGACATCCGGAAAGCAGATCTCCCTCTGAGGGCCAAATGTCTCCTGAGGAGACCAAAGCAGAATCTCGCTGACCACAAAAACAAATCACTTTTCAGCCAAAGCAAGCAAAGCGCAGGCCCCCGAATGACTTCACATCTCCCTCAATGCTGCTGCTTTTACAGTCCAATCATATTAGTATTAGATTTGGAGAGTTGGGGTCTCAGGTGGTCAGAGGGGCCCTCAGGGACTTTCCCAACTCCTGTTGTCCATCAGCGTGTGATCAATGTCTGTCACCCCCCACCCTGCCCGATACACACTGTTCAGATACTCTGACTGTGCCTGATGACTAATTCATGTGCTCAGAAGAGCAAACACTAGATGCATGAGACACAAGATCAGAGAAAGTACTGTATGCGGGTCTAGAGGTAATCATTAGAGGAATATACTGGGTTTAATTCAATTTTAACTGTCACATTCTGCTGACTATCACAAAAAAAACCCCTGCAACTAGTCTGTTTTTAATGTGGCCCTTTTGGAAGGATTTACATTGCATTTTATTTTTTATCCAGTTGAGGAACACAAGCGATTTATCTTAAGAAGGTAAACAAGAAGTGCAAGAAATACAAGGTTTCAGTCATTGTACAAGTTTCAGATTTAAAAGCAGAAATGAAAAGCTTAAAATTTTCTAAAAGCACATATGAAAACTTGCATATAAGAACTGAGCTATAAAGTTGTTCTTGTAATATTTATTGTTAGGCGTTCTGTTGTCGTGGATCGGATGTAATTTTACAAAAGATTTACTTCCATGTTAACTTAGCGTAGCTAGCTAATATTCTTTTAAGCAGAATTAATTGTTGACTTTTTATCAAAACTTAAAGTTAAGACATGCTTTTTGATTATATAGTTTCTCTATATTTTTTAAAAACTGCTTTTGGACACTTAGTAACCTGTTAAAGTACTGAGAATCACCAAGAGGAATCAAAAGAACAAAAACAGAGAAGTTTTATATGGCCAAGTTGACCCTGTGGGGGCAGATGGAACAATCTCAGATCCCAACCGGTCTCATTGTAATGGTTAATATCTATAAGGAATCATTCTATTTATATCAGGACTGCTGAAATAATAGCAGATTATAAAGAAAGATGCAATAAATGTAACATCCCAAGTACACTTCTGGAAAGCTTGGATGTCTCTGGCCTCATATCAGCACGTTTATGCATGTGTTCTTTCTGTTGTGTTTGTGTTTCTACACAGAGGGGGATCTTTTGATGCTGGTGGATGACAGGAAGTGATGTGAAAATGTGGGTGGCTCATTCAGTCTTGTCTCAGGGCCAGAGCTGTTACAGAGAGGCAATTGTCAGTTAGGCCTTGTTCTGGGACTACATTCTCCTGTGGAATAAACAGCATCATCGCTCCCTGTTTATTCTCACCATGGAAATGGAATGAAAAGTTCCAGAGAGATAATTCCTACTTCATAGGAACAACTTACAGAGTCATTTCAACTAAGTTAACCCCAGCCAAGTCAAAGTTTAAATTGGCTAAAAATATAGATTTAGTTTTTTTTTTAATTAGCTCAGGTAATATACAGTAACATTCAATGTTTGGGCTCAGAAATACATTGAAGGGATGGTTCACTTTTTAAAATACATTTTTGGTATGTTTTAGCTTAGTCATATAACGCAGGTCTATGGTCACCACCAAAGAGCATGCACAGAGAAGTCCAAATTAAACATGATTTAAAGGAACAGTTCACTTTGAAATAATTTTTGATATGTTTTAGCTTACCTCAAGGGCATCCAAGATGTAGGTGTCTTTGTTTCCGCAGTAGTTTCAATTTTAAAATTTTTCGGTCAAACCGGTGTTGTCTGTCGGTCATATAATGCAGGTTTAGGGGTCCACCTCAAAGAGCATGCACAGAGAAGTCCAAATTAAACATGATTTTATGACTCGTGAATGTAAGTACACACTGATGGCCTAAGACACGAAACGAGCGGATTGTATGAGAAAATGAACAGTATTTATATTGTTTTTACCTCTTGCGCAGGCTTAGTTGACATTTGTAATTCGGTGAACTCTTGGTTCTTTTGATCCAGCCCAAAAAGAAAATGATTATTTTAGCCCTGATTCACTAAGCGTCCACACTGTCATTTTTAACTCTGAACCTAAAGATGTAAAACAAACAAACAAAAAAAAAAGCTTTCATGAAGTATATCGTTCGACGGAACTTGCTAAACATCCAAAACAATGATGTGAGCTGGACTAAATGTGCTTGTTGTATGTGCATACATATAATGGTATTTGAGAACTCACAAAGAGCTTATAAAATGTGTAAATGAGTCAAAACATCACCAGGAATTCCCCCGACACCAGTGTGGAACAGTAATGGACAACATCGTGACCAGAAGAACCAGGTACGAGCACTGGTCCGTGTTGTCTTATAATACAGTGCAATTAAATTAAGGTCTACATCAGCATTACCAATGTTAGGAACATCAACTACAGCAAACATCTTCAGGACATCTTCCACAGCCACGGACCCACCAGGACAAGTTTTCACATGACCTTCCCAGCTCAAACATTCAGAATTCCTCAGATGTGTTATCTTCACACTTAATGATAAATAAAGCAACAGGGAAAACAATATAAAAGCAGGGAGCCAAGACAAAGACACAACAATGTCAGAGTTGTGAGGTGGGAGGCAACAATTTACTTAGAATCCCTCCTGAGAACTTCACCACACAAGAGAGTCTTCGAGTTATTCTGGAAAAAAAATGAATGCAGATGTAAAAGGGACACTATGCAGTTTTTTTAAGCTTAACTGAACAGCTTCGAAGTTATTGAAATGGTTATATGACTTCTTTCAGGTTGAATGGTGGCCGTCTCAGATGTACCATTACAAACAAATAAAACATCTCCAGTCAACTCAAGTTGTGCGTTCATTTCATTCGTTTATTAAATAAGAGGCGATCTGAAATATGTTGTTTTTGAAATCAAGTGACCAAAGTGCTCATCGCCGCGTTGATTAGTGGTGCAGAGACAGTGTTGTGACGCGAGCAGTCTTCACATAGACGTGCGCCTCAATCCATTGCAGAGAGACTCTCTATATTTGTTGCTGCTTGATATAAAACCACTAATAAACAGTCGGTTTTGATGAGGAAAATAAACTATACTACTAGTGCGGATTAGAACCCAGAACCTCTGACACGCTTGGCAAAATTTCTGCCTCTGGACCATTAAAGTACATGGGAATAATAGGCGGATCTATGTATTTAATCATGTGAAAATTCTCACCACTAACAACATATATTAGACCTCATTAAACGACAAATTAAACACAATGTACTATTTTATACTATATAACACGTCACGGCATGTCACGCTCTGCGTGAGTGGTATTTACGACAGTAACATTAAATACAAGTACTCCACAGCGACTCTTTAATGACTTCTCATTAAAATGGTGTTAAGTAGACAAAAAGTTGATGGTCTATCTATGATAGTGAATGGACAGAGAGAGAGTTCAGAGATATCCTGTGGGCACATACCTTCAAAAGGGGTGTCATGGGTCATGTTATTTCTCTGAGGGACCATCATCACAGCATACCTGGGCCTGAGACAGCATGACTTAGCAGGACATGTCCTGATCATTCAGTACAAAAAAAAAAAGATCTTACTCAGTATTTTTATATTTCACATTCTTAAATCAAGATATCATTGAGAAGCAAATTCACATATTAAGTATCATTTTCTGGTATAAAAATCATTAAAATGAAGTGAGTTTGTGCTTAAAACAAGAAAATATAGAAAATAGAAATACATAATTTATAAAAAATTTTATATATAGAAATAATAGAAAATCTTTCAGTGGGGTAAGAAAAATAATCTTGTTTTTCCTTTGAGTTAAGTTTAATTTTTCTGACCCCACTAACATTAAATTTTAATTTGGTGTAATGTTTTACTTTACAAGTAATTTCACTTGTCCATTACAGTTTAGAATCAAGGTCAGATATGCAGCCTATAAAACAGAAATATCAATTTAATATACCACATCTAAAGATCCTTAAAACATATTAAATCTTGAAGTGAGGTTTTCTTAGTAAATATTTATACAGTAAATAGTTATACAAAATTTAATGATGTTTACATGGAAGCCAAATTGGATTTCCAAATTAGAAAAAAAAGTTTTGTAAATCATAATTATGACATTTCAAAGTCATTTATGAGATGAAAAGCTGAAATTATGACATACTAAGTATAATTTACAAGATAAAAAGTATTCTGTATGCAGATGGGAAACTGATGAAATTCATGCAAACTGTAAGCAACGTTAACTATTGCAATACTGTGCATACGAGTCATATGATGATGAATTGACAAGGAATATAAATAAAAAGAAGAAAAGAAACTGTTACTGAACTGTTACTGACATTTTGGCATGACCGGTTTGCTTATGAGGTGGGAAAATAAGTTTTCACAAATTTTTTGCTATGACTGTGTAAAACAATCAGTGTAGAGCTTCATACCCGTGTGGAGATAAGACTCAAGGCTAAGAGTTCACATTCTCCAATCGCCACTAAATAAATCTTCATTGGAAATGTAGTTGAGTTTCAGAGCATCTGAACATATTATTTCTAGTGGAAATTTATCGTGCATTACAGTACATATTTACATATTTCTCCTTCGGAAGTTTGAAACTCCTTTGATTTAAATAGTCGTAGAGTCTAAACAAAGAACTAAATTTCATTTTAGGGAAATACACACCATGAAGAAAAGCTCCTGATTCGATCAACTGTCTGCTTTATGACAATGTAATGCTAAAACTGTGTGATGAATGTACATTTTGATTTGGTCATCTTCGAAGAGGATCTTACTAAGGGAACAGAAATGGACTGCACATGGACATTGTGTACAAGCTCTATTGCACTATACAAAGTGTCCTGTTAATTGGAGTGATAGGAAATCAATAGAGAGGCTCTTAAAGTCTCCCGAGCAGATGCTCAGGGCCTCAAACCCCCAGACAACAATCAAAACTGTCATTACACACCGAGCTCCACCTGAACCCCACAGATACAAAGCACTCAGCCTTTTGTGATTCTTTAATGATTTCATCAGAAAAAGGTCCTCTTTACACCTGGTATGCGTTTTGGTCGATTAAATCACAAGTGGACGATGCTAAATACAGGTGTAAATGGGGTCTAATACATTTCAGCCCGTTCTCATCCCATGGCATCATATACTGACGCTTTTGACATTTCGTCTACATCCAACGCACATGGCACCCTTCAAAGACAGTATAAGAAGTGGACAGAGCCATCTCATTGGAACTCCACTGAGACAAGTGAAGCCCGTTTTTGGCGATTTTTTAGCACTTCCATTCCTGACGCGCAGACTCAAACCGACTCAAACAGAGCTTGATGACGTAGATGTGACGAGAACAACCTGTCTGTCTTCTAGTGCTGTGGCATGAGAAATCTGAATCATTCCCTTCCGAAACTTGCAGAGGCAGAGAGTGTGAATAGGAGCTGTCCATGAGCTAGGAGCAGGAGACACTTTTGCTAGATATTCTGATTAATTATTTTGGCATTTTGCCTCCACGTTTCCCCGATTGCGAGCGAGCTTCTTCTCCTGTCTATACGGTAGTCTCTCTACTGTGCGACAGAGAGTCACGTGGTTATGACGCAATCGATAGCCTACTTTACAAAAAACTGATTCTACAGGGCCATAGCATATGTTACAAGGTAATGGAGCATTTTATACATTGTCGTGTTTCTTTAGAAATAAATACAGGACAAATGGAGTCTTCAAACACCTCAGATGTAAAGTTATTCGCTGTCAAAGTGACGCCAAAATGAATGGGAGTCAATGGGAATGCTAACGCAAGTGAAGTTCTGCTACAAGACAGAAGCTCTCACGAGGCTTCAAATTCCTGTCAATGGATTACCCTCTTGACTTACACTTTCTCTCTCTCTGTACCGGGGCGACTTGCACTTGCTGTGACTGGGTCACAAGCTTTGAAAATGGGGGATGGGCGGAGCATTTGATTGACGCACTTACTATCCAATGATTCTAGGTGGTCTTGGAAATGATTGGCTGGAGTTTTTGGCAGAAGATTAAATTACTTATTTTTCATTTCAGTGCTTCTAACTCAGTGGCTGTAAGTGGGTTAGGAATAGGATTTCAAGTGATTTTGAAAAAATGTTCAAAAAAGAAAAATCACATACCCCACCTTTAGATGAGTATTTAGCTCATTCATTTTGTCATTATTTTTTGTGTGTTTGGGAGTAAATACATACACAGCATGGGGTTCCTTAAATTTTCCCACTTGTTGTATCTGATACATCAAATCTCCACCATTGATATACTCCATCACAAAGTAAAGGCGGTCCTACAAACAACAACACAACTTATTAGGAGATCACAGTGTTTGTCATGTGTATGTGAATCTGTTCAGTGTGTGAGATGTTTACCATGGTCTGAAAGCAGGAGTGGAGATGGGTGAGGAAGGGCGGTTTGCCAGAGAGAGCGAGAACTCTCTTTTCCACCATAGTGCATTCCACATCATCATCCTGAATGACCACGTCCTTCTTCAAGATCTTCACTGCGTACAGCTCGTCTGAGCCTTTACGCTCAGCAAGCATCACCTGGAGAATGACAGAGCATGTGATGGATATTTAAATAACTGCATTATGAAAGTATTCATTTCTTGAAAAAAAAGATAAACAATAGAGTGTGCTACCTTGCCAAAGCTGCCTTTGCCCAGCACCATGATGAAGTTGAAGTCTGTGAGCTTCATGCGGTCTTGGTTGCCATTGGCATCATATTTGGAGATATCGTTCTTTGAAGAGCCGTCTATATTCTTAGTGCCAGGGCCGATCTTGGCTCTCTGGAGTTTTTGGAAGAAGAGAAACCACACAGAAAACATTCAGAACATTGTCAGAAAGGGAGGAAAGCTAAATGTAAAAACTAAATGTCAACAAAATGGGATTTCACCTCAAATTTCTGCCTCAGTTCTTCATTGCCCTCCTCTCCATCTGGCGGAACTGGAACATTGAAATATTCCCCTTCCTCTTGGCCCAGACACTTAAACCTACAATGCAAACGGATCAAAACGATGCTCTCAAACCTCGAGCACAGAGGCCTGACGTGCAGGTGTGTGCTTACCATCCATCGACGCCTTGTTTCTGCAGCTCGGAGATGCCAAAAGACATGGCCCCCATGAAGTCATTTCTGCTGGTCAGATCCCAATCCCACACCTCCACTGACAAACGCCTGTCTTTATCTGTATCTTTGAGGTTACTATGGTGGCACGAAGATGGAAAGAGACATTGCACACATGTAAAATGTAAAAATGTTAAATCCACATCCACACAACTACATTGCAGATGGGTTTATCTTTCACTCACAAGCTGAAGTGTTCATCCCAGGTAGGATTGAGGGAGCACTTGATGGTTTTGGTCTTCTGCTTGCTCTCGCTCTTTGGGTCTGGAATTAATTTAAGCTTCACGTATGGATCTGATAGTCCATTTGGATCCATTGGCACCAAGTTACGAGCCTCCTTGACTATAAATTAAAATACACAATTGGAAAACCAATGAATGCAGGACTTATATCTTCAGAAACCTTATAACACCATTAGATTTCATCTCATCCATTTCAGCGTTATCTCAATTAAAGGAAATGACTTTTAGTAGTTTTTCAACAATAATACCACTGATCTAAACTACAATTGCTAGGCAGTTGCTAGGGTGTTCTGAATGGTTACTAGGCTCGGTTGCTACGGCACTGTTAGGTAGTCACTATGCTGCTAGGGCACTTTTAGATGGTTGCTAGGCAGTTTCTAGGAGTAATCTGGGTTTGTGTTTGTATTGGGTGGATTATCATGCGTCTCAGTTTCCTCGGTTTTAGTTTATTTCAATGTTTTTTTCATTGTTGGATTTATTATGCACCTGTGTCGTGTTTTTTTTTTTTGATTAGTTTGTTTTTGTATTTAAGCCCTATTACTGTATATTCTGATCTCATCACATTTAACCAGTCGTTCTGCTCACGTTTTTGACAGTTGCCTAAGTACTTTGTGTTTATGTTTAATAAAACAACTGCCTGCCATTAGGTCCAGCACTTTTCTTTTGTGTAGTTTTCATCTTTGTGTGACATTAGGCCATTCTGGGTGTTGTTAGGTGGCATTTAATGTGTTTTGTGTGGTTGATACCATGCTGCTGGGTGATTGTTGGTGTTTTTTGGTGTTTGCTCAGGCATTGGTAAGGTTTTTTGTTTGACCAGGCTGTGCCAGGCAGTTGCCATGGTGAAATAGTTAGTAGCTGGATTATATTACAGCAATGTTAACCTTTTGGCACTCAAGAATCTGTAAGAATGCTATAAATAATAGGCAAATTGTATGAAACGTCAGCTATCTATATACACAGCTCTCTAAATGTAGCTCTAGAGAGTTGATGGATGAGTGAGCTGCTGTGAATGGGATGTGGGGCGATCGTTGGCGGATTGATCTCATGTTTCCAGAGGAAGCTGTTTCTGCCCAAGGCAAAAAGAGCTGAGAAAAACACAGACTCGTTTAGAACACTTTGTTGTAGAGTTTTGTGTTTTTTTGTTAAACTAGAATCTAGAAATCATCTTTAGCCAAGCTAAAAACATTAACACTTCACCATTTTTGCAACATTTCCATTCCATTCTGTTCTCTTGCTCCACTGATTTGCATGCTTGGCTGAAAGTTTAAGCTTGTAAAGCAGTTTGCTTTCTGCTCAGCTAATGTATCACATAAGCCACAACAGCACTGACCATATTTGCTTATAACATTCCATATTCAAAACCAGCACAGCTGTGGGCATTCTAGTTTCTGAACAAAGCCCTTCCTCAGTAACTTCAGTCCATAAAGATGAGTAATTTATCATCAGAGCATTTGTTTGGAAAAGCAACTGGCCAATAAAAAAAAAATAATTAAAAAAAATGAATTTTATTTTAGCTGTCTTTATCTCATCTAAACCGGTAACACTATACAATAAGGTTCCATTTGTAAACACTTGTTAATTACATTAGTTTATATGAACAATGAAAAATACTTCTAAAGCATTTATTAATCATGTTAATTTCAACATTTACAGTATCAATTCATTAAAATCAAAAACTGACATGAACTAACAAAGAACAGTTGTGTTTTTATAACGTTAAACGTCCTTTTGACATATAAGCGGTCATCACACTAAAAGAATATCCTGTAAGTTTCTGAACTGAAAACGTTCGTGTTAGTCCAAAAGCAGCTTTTATTGTAACGAGATCCAGATAACTACTTGTTGTGAAAGGGCTAAAATCAGGGTAGGAAAAATATATTTTATTTCTAAATATTTTTTTTATTTATGTAAAAATTATACTGACATTATAAGTGCATCCAGGAAACATTATAAAACAATGCAGTTAATGACCCCTTTAACAAAGATGGACAAATACTGAGACAAATGCATTGCTCATTGTCAATGCATTAACTAATAGGACCTTACTGTATAGGGTTAACTCTAAAACAATAACATTTTTATCCTTGCCAGGACCAAATATCCAAACACAGGTAGTGCAACCTAAAAGACTATATTGTAGTGTGTGGGGTTAGATCAACCAATCAGATAACCAAAGGTGCTTTAAACTGGTTTTAGCTGGTCCTCAACTAAACAGACTTGAGTTCAGCTAGATTAGTCTGAGCATCTGAAAAGTGGCCAAAAAACAGCTAAAGCTTTTTGAAATAAGTCTCTTAACGCACCAACACAGAATTTATTTGATCAAAAATAGAATAAAAACTAAACAGTAAAATTGTGCAAAATCATCACAATTTAAAATAACTTTTCAATTTCAATATATTTGGCAAATGATATGATGGCAAAGCTTATAGTCTTCAGTGACACATGATTTTTTAGAAATCATTTTAGAAATCATTCATCATTGTTGAAAACAACTTTCGCCCCTTAATATTTTGTGGAAACCTTAAACATTTTATTCAGGATAATGTAATGAATATCAAGTTCAAAAGAACAGCATTTGTTTGAAATTGAAATCTTTTGTAACATTATAAATGCATTTAATGTCACTTTTGGTCAATTTAATGTGTCCTTTATGATTAAGTATTCAACTTTTGAACGATATTGTATAGACAACCCTGACCAGGCCAAGAGACCAGCTAAAACCAGCAAACCAAGACATTGCTATGTGGCTGATCTGGTTGCCAGGACATTGCTATGTGACTGCTAATGTGTCCTGAGTGGTTACTATGTGGTTACTAGGGTCATTTTTAGATGTTACAGTGTTCTGGGTTTTTGCAGGGGGTGCTGTAAATTGCTAAATTACCTGAATTTAATAACATTAATATAATATATGTATAAAAACTGTGTGTGAGAGAGAGAGAGAACTTACTGGTCACGGAGAGAACATAATTTGTGATACTAGCACTGATATGCAGCCGTCCTCTCCTCTCGGTGTGGTCTGTTCCACACAGACTGGGAACATTTTCCACACATCGTTTATGAATATTCATCATACAAGCTGCAGAAAACCACACATAATTAGATTGACAGCATTACACGTGTAGGTTTTCACTCATTACTTCTCACTCACTACATACCAAGACCCACACAAACACAGCACACACACACAGTCACAAAGATCATACCCACACTAGAAAAAATAAATATACTTAATAAACAGCTGTATTTACATTTGAACCACACATACAATCATTTAAACATATGAAATATTAAAAAACAAAATATTGAAATAAAAATAACACTATCTCTTCCAACAGAGTAGATCAAACAGTGTATCATAATCCATCATCACAACCAGCAGAGGTCACCATATGAGGGCTTTCATTGTGAAGTGACACACTGTCGGTTCAGTGAGTGTGTGTGTGTGGGTTTAGACTCACTATCACATTTCATCCCCTGGTGTATGAGCCCGTACAGTAGGGATCCACAGTGGTCACAGAATGTGGGGCTGGAGTATGTGTGTACCTTGAATTTATGCTTACTGCGAGGGTCCTGTGACACAAACACACAATACTTTCTTATTAAAGTAAGAAATTACCCCAACAGGAGAGTACTGATATTTAGCTATATTAGCTATATTAATAAATAACTAAATTATAATAAGAATACACACATGCATTTATTTCCAATTGAACATGTAAAATCAGAAGGAACAGCTACAGCTGCTCTAATATGGTCTTAACATCATTTAAATTACAGAGTGATTAATGTTAGTTATTGAAATTCATCATCATATCATAGTAAATACATTAGAAACAATCTGTTCACCTACAATAATGCAGTGTTATTTGAATTACATTGATATAATATTAAAGTTTTTATAGATATTTTGAATACGTTTTCATTATTTATTTATTTTATTTTCTGTTATCATTTTAATTACGGTTGGAGATTTAGTTAACAAGTTTTATGTTTCAGATTTTTTAAGTATGTCTAGTTTTTAATATATTTTAAGTCAGGGTTACTTAGTTATTTTAGAACATCAAGTTAATCTAAATGAAAAATTGTAATTGCTTTCCAATAAAGTCTTCTCTCGACTATGGACTTCGATTTAAAACCATTGCAAAAATATGGACGGGAAAATGGACAGAGCTTAGAAAAGCGAGCTATACAAGAAGGAATCAAAAACAATTCAGTGGATGTTGAGGCGCTATAATATGTGAGCTAAATTTCTACAGCTAGGGGGTGCCAATGTAGAGACCCAAGAAGTAAAATACTGCAAATATTCCTATAAAATAATGAAGTTAAGTTATATGAAGAAGCACAAATTTGATTGCTGCTTTTCTTTTGTTGAAATGATTCCAGCAAGTGCAAGTTAACCAATTAAACAAAAGCAAGTTAATGATCTAATTAGTTAACAGATCCTTCAGGAGTCAACGGTGTAAAGGTCAAGATTTTAAAGCTTTCCTACACAGCAGTACTACACAACAAACATCACTTGTCGTGTGCAGCATCATTCAAAGGAAAACAAATATAATTGGCTGCAATGTAGAAACAAAGCACAACACAGGATGTGTTGCATGTGTGCGCCTGCTTTTACACATACAGGGAGGAAGCGTGGTTATAAATAGAGATTAGAGAAGAGAAAACTGATGTGTCTGCCTGTGTGCACGTGATTATACAGTGCAAGCAAACACACGAGGAACATGATTAGTGTTAGGCTTCATTAAACAGTACATAATCAGTTACCACTTAATAAATATTTAAACTTGTCACCAAGCAGTGTGTATACGTGAATGAGTGTGTGTTTGTGTACTGCTTAGTCACAGGAAGTAGTTTCATTCAACTGAAAGGAAGTGTATTTTTTTTTAATCAGAAAAGATGGCGCAAGAGAAGAGATCTGATGGATAGAAAGGGAGGGAGTTGCTTGTTGTCTAGTAAGGCTTCACTTACATCTGATGCAGGGCCCTTGTCGGCCCCTGGGCAGGAAAAAGTAACAAATTCATGGCAGCGTTTGTGGACCACGAAACCACACACTGGGGGAAAGAGAGAGAGAGAACACTTCATCAAGTAACCCCTAAACATATTAATTTTATGTATTGTATTCAATAACAAAATTCTAAAGCAAATGGCATTTAGTTCACATTAAGAAAGCACAAGCGCAGTTCTTTTTCTTAAATGATAAATGATTAATTGATACAGACAAATATTATTTGGAGACTTTCTAGTTAGTAAATTCTCCCTTAAATGTGGCATCATTTGTTTGCAGATGCCATGTGGTTCAATATATTGTGGTTTAATGCAACATTCAGACATATTTCCAAATACTTCTTGTTATCGCTGTATATCTCCAAAAGCTGATATTCTTCAGGAGGTAAATCTTTAGTAGATGAGATGGAGGACATTTGTGCTTCTGGATATTGACATTAAAAGGTGTTATTTTAGTATTATTTATATAGTAGGCAAGTCAAGGCAAGTTTATTTATATAGCACATTTCATACACAATGGTAATTCAAAGTGCTTCGCATAGAAGAAATTAAAATAATCAAAAGAAATTATTTTCTTATAATATAGTACTTATACATTTTAAATTGACTTGTATTTGTATATTAAAAAGTTTTAATTTATTTCAGTAGGCTACATCAGCTACACTAAAAAAGATTTTCATGATTTGTAATCAACATTTTTTCTTTTGTCAAATCAACTTAAATAATTTCTGTGGTTCAGATAACATAATATTTTGAGTTTCTGATGGTTAAATCATTCTCCTTCATTTTATTAACTCAATTTTTCCATTTCACTGAACTTAAAATTTTAAGGCAGCCAGGTTACTTCATTTTTTTAAAGTTAAACCAACAATATTTTTTTTTATTTCAGTTAGTTGCCACTTGCTAACAACACTTTTCTAGTTTTTCATTAAATATTTATATTTTATTTTATTTCAATAAACTATAAACATAACTAAAATTCACTTCAATAACACTGACAAGAATCTGAGAAGATTATCTCGTGTATTTCTTCATAACACCATGCAATCCTTTGGACTGTATTTGCGTATAATGTAAATGACACTATCATTCCATCAAAAAAATAAAAATTGCAATATGTAATTACACATTGCATAATCATGCACATGAGTCTGGCTGCTTTAGTTGCACTGTGTAGCGGAGCCAAGAATCTTTCTCTTCTCACCTCTACTGCTTTATCATAAACCAGAATGTGCCTCTGAAAGTCTACTACTTACTAAACCATTATAATAAATCACCAAAACCCCAAATTCTCTGGCCAATGCAAACAAGAAGAGCAACAAGGTGTGATAATGACAAATGCTCAAATTCAACACAGTTATCGGAACAAATAGGGTGACATTCACACCTAAATTTCTACATGCAATGTTAAACTAGCGAAACTATGAATGCATATCACATGTTAAAAGAGCCCAAACTATCAAGTTCATGTAAGGCCACACAAAATAAGATCCCTTTTTGGTAACACCTAACTTGAAGGGGTGTGCATAAGACTGACATGACACCTTCATAAACATGACATGATATATGTCTTGAATATGAAGATATTGGCTGTCATGAGGCATTATAACTGTGTCATGAATATTTTTCGTGACCTTAACTACAGTGGCACTAATTGAATTTGTCATTAAAAAGTTAAAATGGCTTCATCACAGCCAATGTCAAAACCACCTGACAGTTTAATGTAATGTTAACCAATAAAGCTAGGTGGTTTCTTAAGTTTGATAATTAATCTATGTATGACAGGTTGTGTTGTCTTGGTAATTTCAAGATGTCATGACAAAGACACTGACAGATTATGATGTATTGGTTAATGTCATGGTGTCATGACAAAAGACATCTCAAACAATGTCAGATTGGCATTCAAAATGTCACAACTGAGCAAATGACACTTAATGACAGTTGTCACAAACATAATATAGCATAATATAAGATAATATATATAAGATAATATACATAATAAGATAATATACATAATATAAGCATAATATATTTGTCATGATTATGAAGGTGTCATGTTAGTCTTATGCACACCCCTTCAAATAATTAATGATTAAAGAGGAAAATTCTGCTAAACATATTTAAAATCTGTTTTAGAATAAATCAAATTAGCCAAAAATGCACATAATGATAAGTCCCCGTAAATCACATCAGAAGGCTTGCCTAGTGAATGCAAATGAACATCGATAACGAGTGCATGTATTGATCTGTCTAAATATGATAGCCATTAGCACTAGCAGAATAAAAAAAAAATTCAATCAGTTCATAATGCTTTATTAGATAATGTCCCTGCTCAAAATAATCAAAACAGCCCATCCCCCTAAAAGCATGGGACAGGATCAAATAAAATCTGCTCTTTTTATAATCTGTCTAACAGTGTGGAAAGTAAAGCCAATAATCATAAACCACTAAATGATCTGCCAGCTAAGCCCCGGTCAGCAATAAACAAATTAAACTGCGCACTCCAAAAAAAGTATTTTTGTCTTATTTGTCTGGTTTAAATGTTTAAATCAAGATAAATTTACTTAAGAAGCAACATATGTAATAATAAATGTGCAATGACAGTTTTTCCCCTCATTTGTTTCAAGTATAAACAAGTTAAATAAAATGAAACCAATCTGAAAGTAGTGCACAAAATACACTTTCTAAATATCGCCACACACTTCTAAATATCTCATGTGGTGTTGCTTCAAATAAATTGATCATGTGAATGCATATTTTTTACTAAAAAACAAGTCAAATAAAGTAAAATAGTCACAATGTTTTAATACATGTACTAGTAGTCTTACAGCAAAGTCTTAAACACTTTAAAAGGAATTTGAATACAGTATGATGACTGACAATCATGTTTCAGTCATATTTCACCTCAACATCAAAAATAGGAAATATATTTAGAGAATTTTAGAAGTCTATTTTTTTTACGATTTCAGGAACATAAATGTATCTATCTTGCCTAATACCTATATTAAAGCATCACTTTCTGTAAATATGCAATATAAACAGTGCAAGTTTTAATAAATCTGGATTGACAACCATAAACACAAAACAACAACAAAACATTATAGGCCTTCAGACTTTAATCACTGGGATTTAGCATTCATTATTAAACAGACTATTAAATATGCATCGTTAGATATATTATTTATGAGGTTGATAACTGTTGGCAACTGTTGCGATCTGTGATTTAAACTGCAAACCTGTTTCAAAGAAAACACTTTTTCTTGTACAATGTATATTTTTCCCTCCTGAATATCAGGCCGAACTTGACAGACCAGGTAAATATGGGAGGTGGGAACCACATGTACGAATGGTAAATAGCTTAACTGACACGCACATTCTAGCCACTGGAATTCATGCTTAGTTACATAAAGGAGGAGGCAGGGACGGTCGAGTTACAGCGGCCAGACTGAAGCTGCAGGATCTCCCCTTCACATGTAAACAGTCTATTCTATTCGCCACATCCTTCCCCTTTTCCACAGAAGCATTCCAGGACATTCCCTCTGTAATCTGTCAGTTGTTGCCTAGCAACAATACCTAAGGGTTAAAGAGGCTGGAACTGTTCTCTCTACTAAATGTCAAGTTTATAGTCTGCCTCAGCTTAAAGGCCCGCTCACACCAAGGATGATAACTATAACGATAAAGATTTCGTTTTAAAAATCGTTCAAAATTTAACAGATAGTCTACAAGCGCCACGCCACGACTATAACAATAATGACAGAGTAACGATATCGTTGGCATCACATTCAGAATATTTTTTTTCTAGCTGATGACAGCCAATCAGAATCCATCCTGCTTTAAAGAGCTTGAGCATTTAAAGGTTGTATCAGCGATCTCAGGCCAACCATAAATAATCACATTCATCTAATCTTTTCTAACGATCCACTAGCTACCCGCCCCATAAGCAGACCATCAAAAAAACGCATCTCCGTATAGGCAGGCAAGGCTCTGAGATCTGCACACAAAAACAATCGGTTTCACCAACCACTCAAAACCAAAGTAGTGTTCCAACCAATCACCGACAGGGGTTCGATGATAGGCGCTGGCTTCTTCTTCAGCTCTGACTTCGCGTGCAGCCGCTCACGAGCGCAAAACCTCTCAACATCCACCCCCTGTCGGTGATTGGTTCGTAATAACACATCAACCATAACGCGTTGTTCATTATAAATGTGGGATTATGAATTATATTGAGAGCGTCGTACATAGAAAACATGCCGTAATGCAAACCTTGATTAATATAAACGTTAATAAAACTTAACACTCACTTCTTCTGGAGGTGCAGCAGGAACACGAATAGTTTTACTTACTAATACTGTAGTTTTGTAAGGTTTTTTTGCTAATACTGACCCTCGTTTATAAAGCAGTCTGGTGTGAAATGGTTCGCGCAAACATGAAAGCATTGACTTGGGGAAAATTTCCTTCGAAAACAAAACTCAGCCACTGCGTCTTCAGCGGTTCGGATTTAGGAACATCAAAAAGACTCTGCGTTTGTTATTACACCCAAGAACAGAACACCACAATCACTTAGACGCCCTATGATGACAGCTCGCTCAGGGCGGGTCTGTGTTGAAACGCTGCCGTCAATTAAAAACTGTGGAAGGGGCGTCCGATTTAGTGACGTCACACGGTCGAACGGCTCGATTTGAGGCAGGGAAAAACATAAGGTTATAAAAAAAACACTGGATGGATTTTTGTCATTATATGATGGTTGTGTACAGGCCAACACACATTTCAGTACAATCAACTTGTAAAAGTGCATGGACCATGTCCCTTTAATCGAAAATGTTCATTAACTTCCGAATTATGTGATACTATTTCAAAGTGATTTCCGTCATTTTGACAGGTTATAAATTAGATTTATCTGTGAAAACAATCCTGGAAAGAGATGATTCTTCGTGCATTCAAGTGAATTATTAATGGAATTCAGAGGAACAGACCACAGATGTGCATTGTCCTTTTTCATACTTGTGCAAAGCGAAAAAAGAAAATAATGAGGAAAAGAAAGCAGCGACTGAAAAGAGGTCTTGCCATAGATATTCTTGTTGGAATCTGAAGCATTCCTGTGTCATGTTAACATACCAAGTATGCTATAACTTTCTTCTCATGATGTCTAAAAATAAACCATGAAGGACAATTGACAGCTCATCCAGTTAAACTGACGGATCAGCTTCATTTGTAGTGCAACCTTATGATTTGAAATTATCCGATTCAGCCTTTTTGAATGGAAGTTCCCCAAACCGGAAACAAAACGCAGTCAGGTCGTTAGGAACAAGGTGGATAGGCCCTATTGAAAGGATCTCACCCAAAAATTACTTTATTAAATTTACTCATAGTGGAACCTCGGATTCAGGGGGAACAGTGCGGTTTTCGTCCAGGCCATGAAACACTGGACCAGCTCTATACTCTCTACAGGGTGCTGGAGGGTTCATGGGAGTTTGCCCAACCAGTCCACATGTATGTATAGGATCCGGGGTCCTTTGCTAAGGCCCGACCCCGGATAAGCGTAAGAAGATGGATGGATGGATGGAATTTACTCCGTAAGTGCATATGACTTCCTTCTTTCAGCCAAACACAATCGAAGATGTAATAAACAATATCCTGGCTCTTCCAAGCTTTATAATGGCACAGGCTAGTGCCTGCGTTCTTGAAAAGCAGATCCATTCATCATAAAAGTAAACCATATGACTCCAGTGGGTTAATAAAGGCCTTCTGAAGCTAAGCTATTTAAAACTTTATAAAGAGAGTCCAGTTCCAGCGAAAGGGTGACCTCTGACTTGACGCACGGCGTAGACAGAGTAAAACAAAATGCTGGTCACGAATTAGAAGTCTAAGTCGAGAAGTTTTAAAGAAAATTAC
>JAOTRC010000012.1:6592878-6604165 GCA_027497675.1 Cyprinella lutrensis | reverse complement strand
CAGAGCTGGTGCTGGTTCGGAGCCAGAGCCTAGTTTCAAATCGGTTCTTTGTTTTTCGACCACCAAAGCACCAGCTCTGAAACCAGTAAAAGTGGTTCTTAAGTTGCACCAAATCATTGCTGGTCTAGAAGTTAGAATGTCAGCGGCTGGGGGCGGAGTTACCGTGATCAACAAGACGAACAAAAACTTTTGAACGCCATTTTTTAAATAGCAGCTAATCATGCTATTAGCAGCTCGATTGTAATCTTCGTTAATGCAAGTTACGGCTAACTGCATGAACGTGCTGGATTCACCGTGGTTGGATACCGATGTAGGTTTGCGTTAAATAGTAACGTAACAACCGGCATTGTTGATGGAAGGCTTGTTCGAGATGCATCGGAGCGGCGTGGACTGATCGGAGCTGCGGGAGTGTTTGAAGAGCGTACGACTCCTGCTTTTTGATCACTCTCGCAGTTTGAGATTTGCAGTGCTGAACTGCGAATGTTAGCAATGTTAGCATGGCTGGGCAACATGAGATACAGTGACGTAAGATCTGGCTCTGTGATTGCTCTCTAGCCTGTAGAGAGGCAAACCGGTTCATTGAAAGCTCATCAGTCGAACCAACTTCGAACCAGCTCTAGCTCTGGATTAACACCCAGTGGCAGAGGTAGTTCTTCCAGCAGAATGCCTGTGGTACCACTCATAGGCGTCAATTTCGGTGAGGACGGTGCACGCGTCCCCACCAGATTTCGTCATAAGTAATATTTTACCCACCACTTTTGGAAACATTGAGGCACGGATGTACCTACTAGACCGCATTGAAGAACTCAAACAAAATTGCTTTGAGTTTGCTTTGAACGGCTGCACAGTTTGACAAGTTTGTACCCACTTTTGAAAATGCTCTTCCGAATGCGTCTCTGTCCCCAGCACATTTCAAACCAAACTGACGCCCGTGGTACCGCTTTCATGCCAAGAAGGAAGTATGGTCCCTTTCTCTCTTGTCATTCATAACTGTACTCATCAGAGCAAATAAGAGCTGGGGATGCTAAAGGGTTGAACATGTTCAATCAAAAAAAGGGTAGTTTTGTTGTTGGGTCTACAGTAAATTAGACTGGAGGAGATAATTGGCCGAGTACTGTCTAAATTAATAAACATCATGGACTTTTTTTATTATGACTTTACATAACATGCATGTCTTTTACCCTCTCTTACTTGCTGAAATGAGTAAGTGATTCCTGACTCGTTTGTCTACTGTGTGCATAAGCATCATTTTTAAATACATACATATATATATATGTGTGTAAATATTTTTTTCTTTCTATGTGTTATACGATAGTGTGTTGGTACTGTTGTACTACATTTTCTCATCCATTCAACACTTGCACTGCCATTCAAAAGTTTATAGTTGGTAAGATGTTGCTTATGCCCACCAAGGATGCATTTATTTAATAAAAATACAGTAATACACATATAGACTGTACACACATATTGTACATATATAGGGGGGGACAGTCCCAAAATCTAAGAATCAGGAATCCGTCCCTAATATCATAGTATGATTTGATATCATGATCATGATATATTATGAATTCACAATAACACTATGCTATGGTGTGATTTTTTTTAAATGGTTTTAAATAATATATCCTGCAACTTTTAGAAAATGGTCTAATAAATTCAGTTCATGAATTCTCATCCAATGTGAATTGTAGAATGTGTCACTTCCGGTATTTGTCTGGTTAATCGACACAGGCCAAATTTACTCAAGATTTCATTTAGCATAAATAAAAAAAAGGATCATAGTGTTCAAAGATTTTATTTGCCTTTGTCATCAAGCACTTAATCTAAAGGTAAAAATGAAGAAAACGAGCATGCACAATTATATATCCAATAACGATCAATACTGATGATTTAAAACATTTCTAATATTTGCTGATAACCAATATGTTACTGATATATTGGGCATCTTTACGTTTTAACTTAAATATTGAGACGCAAGTCGACCCTGAAATTTCAAGACTGCTCACTACCTCCATCATTCTCCTTTTACAAAAGTAATGGGGGTGAATCTAGTCTCTTTTCCCCTCTGTCCTGAGGTCCTTTTTTTGTCTGTTTTTTTCTTCTTCCGGATTGTCTTTTGCACAGCTGTTCAAATCCTGGCCAGTCTCTGCTGAGGAAAAGCGGAACGGGGAGAATTTATCTTCTTCTACCTCTTTGATAAAGTGAGAACAGCAGGCGTTTCCACCAAAAAAATGGGATTGCTTTGGGACAAACAGCATTCATTCAGAAGGATTTATTCCAAATGTCTTTAATGCCAGAGTAGCTCATTACTCTCTAATGTGTTTAAACTTCTATATTTAAATATTTAGATCTATACACAAAGTATACATATATGTATATTACCGTAGGACAGAAAACTCCCAAGCGTCATCTTCTAAATCATAATGCTAACAGCCATCATAAACAAATCTTGATAAACTATATTTTGGAAATACAAATATGAATGAGCATTTCAGGGCTGTCGGTGTCTAATCAGTATGTGTGTTTAGTAAGCATCAGTGAGTATGTGTGGATGATCAGGATAAACTCTGGAGTCTGTCCATATCCTTTGAGATTACTTCAAAAGATCCATGAGGATGTTGAATTATTGATATGACTTTTTTTCCATTTCTTCTATTATTAAATTTGCATGACACTCCGGAGCTGTTAAACAAAAAGTAAAAAAACAAAAAAAAAACACAGATTACTGAGTCTTGCAATGATTGCAATGATTATAATGTATATCTATAGTGGCAATCAAGTGTTTTCATTAAGCAACATTAGTATGCAACATTATCAAGAAAATGGCTGCTCCAAGGTCATAATGTGTGGACAAATGGGTGACAAGATTGAAGAAGCGCTTTAATGGAAAGATATTTTCCCGCTCTGACCCTCGCACCCTCTCTGATTAAAGCAATTTCCAGGCGCTCGCATCTTTTATGTGTTTGTTTGTGTGTGCATCTACCAGCGAACCTCTAGCTCTGCGGCTAAATCCTAACCCTCTTCACATGCTTATCAACCTCCTGCAAAACTGGAAAACCTCTCAGCACCTCAAGTACCAAAAAAAATGTTTTCTTACGTGTGAGTCTTTGATTCATTTTTGAAACCTGGTCTGAATGTGGGTATTTTTGATTAGACACACTGTAGATGTGTGCCTTTGCCTATATTCGTTTACACCTGAGGCCTCTGTGTGTATGTGTATGTGTGTGCGCATGCACCTGAATATGAGCGCGCCCGAGCTGTGTGCATACCTCTAATCCAGTTTCATCTTAGAGCCTCTTAAACCCTGAAGTGCTGCATTCACAGTGCAAAAGGGACCATCCGAAACATTGAGTGCAGCCACTACTTTTGCATTGATTTATTAACTCCTCATTCTATCTGGGACACAGTTTTAATATCCCTTGAATTGTTTGTGTGATATATATTTAGAACGTGACATAACTGATTTATGTGAATTTCGGTGCTCGCTCTGTTTTGCATCAGTGGAGATGTATTGCTTTGTGACTCAGTTACGTGCCATAGATTCAATTTTCTCACTAGGTTCAGTTACAGTGAGCTACAGTTTGGATGAGTATACATTTACCTCATGTAAATTCAATTGCCTTTGGCCTCTTTTTTTTTTTTACTCCGCTCAAAGTATGGTGCTAATCCATGGCGAATACATCCTCCTTACCTGTTTATTTGTGTCACTGTTTGCTTAAGCTCAGTATTTTAAATCTGTCACAGCACCATGGTGGACAGATCAGCGTCTGTGTGTTTGCACAGCGTGTGAACCATGATATTTATAAGCCCCATTGTCGCTCGTTTATGTGTTTTTGTATTCTGAGATATCAAGCTGTCACCGCACAAGGATGCAGTCATTATTCTTAACTCAGTCAGCGACTTCAGTGTGACAGTGTGCAGCAATTTCTGTCTTTCTCCCCTCTCTGTTATTCAATGGTTCACTGTCGGCTCCTGATCCATACCCTTCTCCCTTGCTCATTCCTGTTCCCTCTATAGACCTTTTTCACACTTCCATGTATGCAAAGCTGACGGCTTCAACAGTAGGGTAAAGAAACTTCTGCTTTATCAGCGCAGTGAGAAACAGCCGTTCTACTGTTTTCAAATGTTTTTCAGGGGTGACAAAACAAAGCAAAATAAATTCATGTTATACGACTGGATGAAAGCAGATATTTTATGGTTTTCAGGAGTTCATACAGTGTCCTCAAATAGACACTTAAAAATGTATGAATATCATTGCATTAGATACAAAATATCAAAATACACTACCAATCAAGTTTGGGATCGTTTTTTTTTTTTTATGAAAGTCTCTTTTCTCTCTTATAAAATAAATGTTATATTTGATAATATATTCTAAAATGTATTTTTATTAGTCAAATGGCAAAAATTAATTTTCAGCAACCATTTCTCCAGTCTTCAGAGTCACGTGATATTAGGGGTGTAACTGTACGTATTCGTATTGAACCGTTTCGGTTCGAGGCTTCCGATTCCTTTGACCATTTTTCTTGTCGACAAAATTTGTGCTGGTGCGGCCTCTACAATGTTGCGCAACATCAAATGGCAAGAAACTAATGAAACTGCACTACTCATTATCGTTTATCAGTTCGGACTAGCAACATCTGTGCAGCGAGAGCCGATCTCGATCAAGCGACACTTCCCACACAGCGCTAAGAAATCCAGTAAAGAAAACATTTGAATTCGCCACTGAAGTAATAACATCGCTGCGAGATCTAGTGAGAAGCATTCACATTTCTCTGTTATTAACCGTTGATGTCTATTAGATCAAACAGCACTGACGTGGAAACCAGGAGAAACATTGTGCCGCGAATGAATAAGTAATACTTTACATCCACAGACTAGCAACATTCACCATGGATTTAATATAGTAACACTAACTGGAACCAGTTTGACTGGAATAGTGAAATGCTTTCAAGTTCTTCAAATATATTTTTCTAGCACTTCAAAACTCAAATATTATATAAATAAATACGTATTTAAATGTTATTTTTAATATGATGACCAAAACATTATTTGTTAATTTTTCAAAGATGACTCCCATTTTTAATCCTGAAAGATTCGAGATGTAGGGAAACTCAAACTTATTTAAAAATATTTTTTTCTTTTAGCAAATCGGAAATTTCTCTGGCTTTTCTTTCTTTCTGCTGTATCGAAAACGTACCGAACCGTGACTTAAAAATCGAGGTACGAATCGAACCCTGATTTTTTTTTTTTGTGTGTACAGTTACACCTCTTCATGTTATGGTCACACTCATTCAGATATCCAGATTTGGCACTCAAGAAACATTTCTTATCATTATCAATGTTACAAACAGAAAACTGCGTTATATTTTTGTGTAAACTTTGTTGCATTTTTTAAAGATCCTGAAATAAAAAGTTCAAAAGAACAGCATATATTTGAATTATAAACGTTTTAACATTATAAATGTGTTTAAAGCCACTAATACATTTAAAATACCCCTTTGGTAATTCAAAAAATATATATTATTGCCAGCAAACCTTTGAGCAGCAGTGTAAGGCCACATACACACACACACAGTGTGAAAATAGCGGTTCAAACAGTGGGTTTTTGGATTTTTTATTAAGGAAATGAAAAAAATACACAATAAACAAGACTGCACATAGCACATTAAACACCATTAGATAAAGACAGTGGCATACACCACACACAAAACGTACATTTATGAGTAAAAATTGTTCTATATGTGCAATGTTATTGTTTACTGTGTATAATGATGTTCCCATTGTTTTCCACATACTTTCCATGGACAAAAAAAAACATCAAATAAAGGGATCTTTCTATTCTTAACCAAATGAACGTAAATGTCTAATGCCGAAATGTTACACAACAAGATAAATTGCAGATGTGAGTGTGGTGTAGAATTATGCAGTGTAAATAATGGCGAAGATGGAAACATTATGTCTGGAACGACATTAGGTTTGAAATAAAAACGGGAGAATAATGTGTTGCAACAGCATTAGTGAAACATTAAAAGTAACATTAAAATAGTCTCTTTGTACTTGAGTTGGCTACGTGAAATCCTCACACTGAGCTGCACTGTGTGAGCTCAACTACATTGCTCATTTAAAATGAAATAAAAGGCTTACAGAAAAGGCTCACCAAGTCTTGTTAGCTTGCCAAGGAAATGTTTTATTGTTTAGTTTCATCTAAGGTAGTATAGTTGATATATCAGAACTGACAACTGTCCATTTGGCAAAAATAGAGGTGGGAGTACAATTACTCAACTATCAGAGTCGGATGTGACAACTGATGGTTTGTATTTCGCTGCGTTTCTTTATCTAACTTTCCTTTTCTGTCTTCCCTCCTACTCATGTTTCCCTTTCTCCTTTTCTTTCCCACCACCTGTTCTTTCTGGCTCTCCTTCCCTCTTGCTATCTCTGTCTTTCTCTCTCTTTCTTCCAGGATGCCAGTTCTTCGTTTTTCCAGTTTGGGGCCTCCCTCCAGCAGGAGGCGTTGTTGATGCTTGCTATAATGGAGGAGTACGACTGGCACATATTCTCAGTAGTCACCACCAAGTTCCCAGGTTTCCAAGAGTTCATAGCCACCGTACGTGTCACAGTGGACCACAGCTTCATTCGTTGGGACCTTCAGGGCGTGGTGACGCTGGACGGTGTTGGCGAACCTGAGGACCGAGCCCACGTACAGCTTAAACGTATCCAGTCACCCGTCATCCTCCTCTACTGCTCCAAAGACGAAGCGGCGCTGGTTATGGACGAAGCCCGTTCGCTAGGGCTCACCGGGGCTGGCTTTGTATGGATTGTTCCTAGTTTGACGACAGGAAATATCGAACAAATCCCGGAGGCCTTTCCGTTAGGGATGATATCTGTGGCGTACGACGAATGGGATTATCCCCTGGAGAAGCGCGTGCAGGATGCCGTGGGAATTATCAGTTCTGCGGCCGCTGCCATGTTCAGGGAGGAAGGCCGAATACCCGACGGTACAGCTAGCTGCTACGGCCAATCTGAGAAGCCAGAGGTGCCGGCAAGTGCTCTGCGCAGGTAAGCTTAAAGTTGTCTGCATGAAAATCTGTTTGCATAATGAAATGGATGAACATGCACAAATGTTGAAGTAAACTAAAGGGAATGTCTTGAAAAGTAGTATGCAATGGTAGTTATACCCCAGCCTCGATGTTAACATGATGCTGCATATTCTTGTTCAAACTCTTTAATCTCAACATACTTATGTAGACACTTTTTTTGGCTTGCCTATCTTGCCTATTTCTTTGGGCAAGCAGTTCCTTTTACAAGCTTCTAGCTCTGACTAATATGTTCATGATTTGTAATCACAACATTTTTTCTTTTGTCAAATCAACTTAAATTATTTATCCAGTTCAGATAACATACACTGTAAAAAAATATTTTCAAGATTTGTTATCACAACATTTTTTTTCTTTTGTTAAATCAACTTAAATAATTTATCTAGTTGAGGTAACTTATTAGTTTGAGTTTCTGATGATTAAATTAATCTCCTTCATTGTATTAACTCACTTTTTCCAGTTCAATCGACTTAAAGTTTTAAGGCAACCAGGTTACTTTCTTTATTAAGTTTAACCAACAATATTTTTTTTACAGTGAGTTTCTGATAATTACATCAATCTCCTTCATTGTATTAACTCAATTTTTCCATTTTCAGTGAACTTAAAAGTTTAAGGCAGCCAGGTTACTTAATTTTCTAAGTTAAACCAACAATATTTTTTACAGTGTACTGTTTTTTGTAATTCAATACACAAAGTGGCTAACATTATTTTTTGGAGTACATTATTCCACTCTTCAATAGGTGCATTTTGAAATGAGTATAGTACTTGAAGAAATTAGGAGTGCTTTTGACAAATGTGTCAAAATAATGTTCAGTGTACGAGTGGCCTAGAAATGTTTTTTTTTTTTTGTTGTTGTAGCTATTATGTTGAGATAACTTTGAATGAGTTATAAAGTTATATTGTGCACACTGGTCAGTTTGCAATATGGATGCATTTGGGAGTTTTGGGGGCAACAGTGAGGCTAATGCCATCGTATTGGTTGGTTTGAGAGACAAATATGGACAGGCGCACAGCGCTGGGTCAAGGTTTGGCTGTTTAACATGGTCCAGTTAGCCTCTGAGTGACTCGTAAACAATTGTGTCCGGAACTGAGTGGCTGTGAGCAAAGATGGCAGAATTCAAATTGCGTACTTCCAAGAAGACCGACCAATTGGCATTGAGATGAATGCTAACGGACAGCTTTCTCCAGGCATTACAGACCTCCACGCACTACGGGACACAAACTCAGCACCCTTTGCAAGGCACAAATTCGTGCACATGGTAACCCATATTTAGTCCATTCTTGACAATATTTGCACAGAATGGGGGAAAAAAAGCCAAACAATATGGATGAGACAGTGGTGAAGCAGACGTGGGCAGTAGCTAGCTGCCGCTTTGATGTTTTTTTATTTTTTGACTTTGACTTACCACTGCTTCGCCCTCCTCTAGCGCTCTTTCTCCTGGAAATCTTAGCGGCTGTCGGTCATTGCTGCTCAGAGACGCACTAATGCAAATGTCTGACCGTTTGGCTAGATTTCAAAAAAGTTTACGACTTCTGAGTCTGTCACAACTGTGCACGCTATGAGTATCTGTGAGGTTTAGAAACTTAATAAGCAAGCTAGTCTTGTAGTGTGCGCTAGAGCCAGCCAAACATAAAGGTCCATAAAAAGAAAGAGCCAACAGCATTTGTTTTATTTCACTGATTTTGTGAAAGATCAGTTTTTCGTAAACGTAACTCTACGTTCCAACTAAATATTTACGTCAGCCTCCGATCGGGAGTAACAGTTGGAATAAAATATCAGATAGATTGAACTGCATCAATAAGCTCTTCTTTTACCTGACAGACTTTGATTCTTTAGACATATATGATAATGCTGACATTTACACTCGCTTACATTTTAAGAGAGAACATTGTGTGAAAAGATTACTTTGTTAGCTGCTCTTTAACACGAACAGGTCCTAAACAGCACTGCTGTGTGCGTCATGATCACATTTCTGTGATCGGATCCCTTAAGTCCTATAGCTTTAGTCAAGCAGCATGTCATGTTACTCCGTGATCTATGCATTGTTGTCTTGTGTTGTGTTTGGGCTGGTTCGAGACTACCTGCTCTTAATAAAGATATATGATCTACTAGTTTCTTACAAATACATACAAATATGCTTGTCTTCTGCTATTTGAGACATTTTCAGCGATACACGACACAAGTCTGTTATGTACTATGATTTTACAGATCACATTTTCATGTGAAGCAGTTTTTCAAATAGACCACTTCTAATATGTCAGCAATTTTTTAGGGCACTTATAAAGTGATGGTCACATTTCCTATATTCACTGTAAAAGCCGAGCTTAAGCTTTAAAATTACACCAATTTTGTGTTGGTAAAGCAAGTGGTTTAGTAACATGATAACTTGGTAGCGGCCACACTTCAGATTTAAAAGGTTAACCGATTAATCAATCAATTTCATTTAAACAATGATTGATTTTGGGAATACATGTAAATTGACATCCCTAGTTTGGACATATTGATTTTTTTTTTTTGTGCAGGTCATAAAAAAATCTCAAAAAGTTTTAAATTTGATTAAATTTGAAACTGCAGATACCATGTACTGTTGCTTGAATTTAATTTTATGTCTGTAAATATTTTTTCTTTCTGGTTCTCAACTTACTAAGCAAAGACAAACAAGGAGTTTTTTTTCAGGCAACACATTTTCTTGCTCCATTTGAGAGGTGCTGGATATTTAAGGAAGCACAAAGATTGCTATTTTGGATCCCATTTAATTCCTCCTGCCCAGTTCCTATTATATCTCAATGATTGAATTGGTTTTCAGTTCCGTTCTGAGCTGCAAGTTCATCCTTGTGATGTCTACATTGGCTATGAAGATGTCCATATCGCACACGGTAGTCTGAAAGCAAATCTTCTGTTAGTTTAGATTGCGAAGGCACTTGCTGTTTTTTTTTTTTCCCCCAGAATGCACAGTTATCAGGAGTTGCCATGGGTTACCATCAGTAGCTGTTTGCAGCGTTGGTATCCGTCTGCTCCGAGTAGGTGTTCCTTTTGATCTCTCCCTCGTTGCTAAGGCTGTCTGTATCTGGGACACTGCAGACTCTTCAATGTGGGAGCATTTTGTATGACGCCACCATCCACAGAGCTAGAATTAACCTTCGAAATGCCTCCAAGAAAGACGGATAGATGTGTTGTGATACTTGTTGTAGCCAAGTATACACATACAGTAATGTGTGCAGTGGTGTTTTATGTAACAGAATGGTCATTAAAGAGAATTAGACTTGGCGCTGTAATCGAAAACGCTGATGTAGTGTTCGGTAAGATGTCAGTGAAAGTTGGAAAATATAAAACAGTTGGCGCTGCATCTTAAGGCAATCATACATATAAACCTAAAATGCTGAATCTGAGTAGCAGGTGTAGTTCTGGCCCTTGTCCTTCTGTCTGCCCAGAGGCTAAACCCATTCCTGACTAAAGTACTGTATGTGTTGTCTTAATTAAGTCTGTTAATAAAATCATGCACACACACACATATAGCCTACATGCAGCTGCCCTCTATGACTCCATTTAGTCCCTATATTACAGAATGCCGTATGTAGTTAGTATGGTAGAAATACACTGATAAAGAACCTTTGGTCAATACAGATTTCTGTTATCGCTGAAATTAAATGTAAGCAATATCACACAAGCAAATACTGTAAGTGCTGCTGTTATATACATTTAAGTAACATTTTTATAAATTGTATAAAAAAGATTACTTTCCGTTTTTCAATATTTGATTGGTCAAACTAACTTCACATAACTTCACTTGTCTGTGTTTGCGCTTTCTAGACATACAGTCTAATAAGTGAGTTGTTCAAAAACATTGATTCATTCTGGTATTAAACAAGTGAATGTCTTTAATGAGTGAATCATTCTTTTTCATTTATATTATTGTTTATATTGTTATTGGCCAACAAGTAAGAAACATCCACTTCTGTTCTGGTTCTGCCATTGCAGTAAATCACGCTGATTAAATCTAACAATCACTTATAAGGGATCATTTCATGCAAAACCGTGCAAATTATACTTTGTTCTCAAATTGTTAATGTTAACAATGTCAGCATCGGGTGACTACATGTAATGTCCTTCCGATATTACACTCTAAAAAATGCTGGGTTGTTTTAACCCAACTTTGGGTCAAATATGGACAAACCCGAAATGTTGGGTTAAA
>JAOTRC010000012.1:6523173-6539840 GCA_027497675.1 Cyprinella lutrensis | reverse complement strand
TATTTTTTTCTTAAATATACATGTATGTGTGTGCATTTATGTATTAAAAGTAATTATGCACAGTGCACCCACATATATTATGTAAACAAAAACTTTTATTTTGGATGCGATTAATCGCCATTAATTGTTTGACAGCCCAAATATATAATATAATATAATATAATATAGGCACCAATAATATAGGCTTTTGTTTTACAATACCAATAAGGAGCAAAAACTGAATGATTTTTCCTATTATTCCATAAAACGTGTGAAGATTAGAGAGGAAAGTTAGCCTTTTCAGAAGCGTGATATTCCTACAATATTACTGTTTTACTCCATTAAAAGCTTACTGTACTCGAGGAGTTACAGATATGATGGCAAAAATGCAGAGAAAAATGCATAAAAAAGAATAAAAAATAAAATCACGGCACTTGCATGTCAACAAACAAACAAAACACATAAAAACACACAGATAATTGCCTCTCCTCAAAATATTTCATTTTCAACGTCTTTGAAATGTCACTCCGCCGAGGGAAGTGAAGACAAGTGTACGTTGCTGTTAAAATGTCATTCTGTCAAAGGCAAAATGTGTGTATATTTCAGCAAACACACACACACACACAGAGCAGCGGGGAGCGAGCGCTTCATGGCGAAACAGAGTGCAGGGCTAAAAGGGGCCGATTCCAAGCCCAGATAACAGATGGAAATTGCCACTGGAGAAAATTAGGGTTGTTCAGCAGCTCGCCGATAAGCACCTATTTGCTTTTGGTCATAGTGGCTTCTCACACTTTATAAACCATCATTTAATTACAGTGACGAGGGCTGATTGTCAGCGGTGCCGTGAGGTAGAGGGGCCCCGGGGCCGAGAGCACTCGCAGGGGCCGGGAGCACAAAGAGGTAAATTATACGTGTCCTTGGCATTTCAATCACCATCCCTAATGCATTAGAGTTCAATTACATTAGACACTTCGGCACAACCAGAGAACAGAGAAAAATTAAAGACAAAAGTCCAGAAAAGACAACATTTGTGAAGGGCTTTGAGTGTGTGTGTGTGTGTGTGTGTGTCTGTGCAAGCGTCGCTTCATTCAAAATGATCATCAATAATGTATTTATTAATAAATCAAAATGTAGTATTTAAAGAATTTATGATTGCATCAAATAGTGAGATTGGAGAGCACACAGAAAGAAAATGGTGTAAAAACTATTGCTGGTATTTTTCATAAACACGGCAAGTAACGACTTAAATGTGAAATTCTGCATGTAACACTTTTGTTGTCATTATTAACATGAACTAAAAACTATGGTTGCACTTTATTTTAAGGTGTCCTTGTTACAGTGTAATTAAACGTGATATTTGTGTTATTACTACAGTATGCAACATATGTAACACTGTAAAATAAAGTGTAAAATTATTTTACGCTTAGTTATTGTTAATTTCAACATTTACTAATACAGATTTAAAATCAGAAATTGTATCTGTTAATTTTACGTAATGGGCCTGAACTAACATGAACTAACATTAGTTGTATTTTTTTATTAACTAACATTAACAAAGATCCATAAATACTGTAACAATGATGAGTAATGAAAGCTTACTGTAAATATATATATATATATATTAGGGCTGTCAAACGATTAATCGCGATTAATCGCATCCAAAATAAAAGTTTGTGTTTACATGATAGCTATGTGTGGGTGCATATCTGTGTATAATTATCTTATATATAAATACACACACATGCTTGTATATATTTAAGAAATATTTTCATGTATATATTGTATATAGATTTATGTATAATTTATATTATAAATATAAATGTTTTATAAATAAATAATATTTTTTTTCTTAAATATACATTTGTATTGTATTTATGTATTTATATATACATGTATTTATATATACAAATAATTATACACGGTGTGCCCACATATATCATGTAAAGACAAACTTTTATTTTGGAAGCGATTAATTGCGATTTTGACAGCCCTAATTAACACATAAAAAAATCTTGGTTGTATGATAGTTCTTAGAATTATTAATAATACTTTGTGAAGTACATTTTGGTATACAGTGGTGATGTATTTCTGTCATAATTTCTTGAAGTTAAACCAAACTTTTAATTTGACGGTTTGCCGCGAAGATGTTTCAGTTTCAGTGTGTTTGACGGCAGATTTTAGCTCTGGAGATGTATGAAGACACTGTGAACGTCACGTGTGTATGTGTGTGTGAGAGAGAGTTTGTGTATCAGACTCAACTGTGCCGTTGATTTACACAGAGACACACAGATTCACAGCGACATGTGCTGACTAGTGTCAGGATTCGTCCTGTCTTGTTTTAGGGTACGTTTACACCGCAACGATGACTAAAAACGAGATTGTATGTTTCTTTAATAAGATGACTGTTATCAAAACGGATCTGTGAAAACTACGATAACACTTTACTTGAAAGGGTGTGCATAAGACTGACATGACACCTAATGTCATTAAGTGTCATTCGCTCAATTATGACATTTTGAATGCAATTATGACATTGTTTAAGATGTCTTGCTTTTTCGCAGCCTTTTCTCTCCTCATCTTCCTTTTTGTCTTCAGCATTCCCTCAAAGCTATCGGTCTCTTGAGACGGTGGTTTTCCTTCTTCTGACCCAGATGAGAGGCAGTGCTGGAGCTCTTTCTCCACAGCAGATTGAGCGCTGCGGTGACCTACTTACAAAGGGCTTTAAAGAGCAGTCATTCATTACATTAAATCATGCTTTTGTCAGACACAGGCATGTTGATAATGAAAAATGCATTGTCCCAGATTGACAATGCCGGCCTTTTCCTTTTTTGATGCAAAGATGGACATGCACATGTTCCGATCTGCTGCCCAAGATGCTTTCCTAACCTTCATCAGATCTGTGCGGATGAAAGCGTGTTATGAATGATGCATGACTCCGTCACCCGAAGCGCTCCAGTCTTGAGGATAGAGAAGAACGTTCTACATGTGACTGGCCAGAATTGTTAGATCTTGAAATGAATTAAGATTAAATTAGGAATGCTATTTTTTAAATACAACTTAAAATCCAGCTTTTAATGTTGTTTATATGTGTATGTTATGTTTTTAATGTGCTTTAAGACAAGCCATGTGTAAATTCATAAGAGTATTTCCTCCTCAAAACTGCAGTGAACCAAAGATAGTCTCAAAAACACGGTTTGAAATCACTGGTGTTTCTGAAGTCACAAACGACCTTGTAACCAATCAGATCAACGTGTGATCGTCAACCAGTGGATCTCTGAGTGAGTGAGTGAGTGAGTGAGTGGAGGCGGGGCTCATTTCCATATTCATAGAACCGCGCATACTAAATGAGGCAAGGGTGTCGTTACATTCAAGATCTTTTAAGGCACGAAGAATATGTCATTTTGGTGAGCAAAGATGAGTTTTAAGGGATCAAATTAGTGACATAGATAGGGACTTTAAATTCTAAAAGTTTTATATTTTAAGTAACATTTTTTTTTAGATTTTGTGAAACAGAAATGTTTATTGAAACCTTATAGAAAAATCTATTAATAATAACAATGAATTTTATTTATTTATTTATTTATTTATTTTTCAAATTTGATGCATTATTCCTTTATGATACCAAAGATTACATAGACGGTGCACTGTTGTGACTATGAATAGAGAAACTGCAACGCAACATATGGCGGAACAAGTCCCGCCCTCTGACAAAAAGAGCCAATCAGCAGTTGGTAAAGTCATTACATCACTGTCGTTCGCTTTGGCTTGACCAACCTGAAACATGTGGTTTTTTTAATGCAAAAAAAACATAATTTATAAGGCAGTTCTTGTCACATTTTATTGGTGATTTCAAATATGAATTTTAATCGTAAGCGTGTTGAACGACTTTGGAGAATTTGATGTTTCCCCATTCAGCAAGATAGGAGCTGCACTCGCAACGCTGGCCGAGAGGCATTTCAAAGATGGCCGCCGCATGAAATGAATCTCACTCAAACCAAACAAAACATGCAATTTGGTACTGAAAATTTCTATGGCTAAAATGTAAGAAGTAATTTTGATGCTTGTAATGTAAATCAACAAGACCTTTATAACAGTATAGCAACTATTTACATGCCAAAAATTCACATCGTCACTCTATATCTGCCGATAATACCATAGCCTATGTCTTGATATTTAAATGATCAACTTTACTTTTAAAACATATAATGCATTACAATGATGATTGAGAGATAAAATGCCCTCAAAAGCCTGATGATCATATTTGAGACTCTTGATTTTTCTAATAAATGACGTCTGGATAATCAAGTCAACCAAAGTTGCTTCAGTCCATTAAGTGTTTGTCTTGAAATACTATTAACAATATAGAAGTTATTCTTACATTTACTTTAGAGGCCTTAGTATCAAATATGATAGAGTATGCTTCATAGAGTTACAGTAGGAAAGAAAATATGATTTCCTTTTAATTTCAAAGGGAAAATACAAGATCAACAAGATCTTTATAACGGTATAGCTTACATAAAATGCATATACACATCAGTCGTCACTCTATATCAGCCAATACTATGTCTTAGTCAGATAATGATATTCAAGATTTATGATTTAAAGATCTGTAGTTTGAAAACATGAAATGCATTGCATTACAATGATTAATAGCAGCATCTGTACAATCCGTGATGCATACCTCTTCTATTTCTCTCTCCATAGTGTCACAGCCAAGCGGATTGGACGCAGATGAAGATTAATGAAATAATGTGAATGCGCTGCGAACACACACCAGAGGAACACTGTTAAATTATATGCAGGAAACTATAGAAGAAATATAGACAATCGCACTAACTGGAGCAGATCCTTGAGTCTGAACACTGGACATAAACCTCAGATGACTGGGACAAGAATGCAGCGTCCTGAATGATCCTCCGATGACTAGAGGAGACTACGAGACAACCATCTCCATGCGTCTGAGAGGAACAGAGACACGGGAGGATGTCAACAGAGGCCGACCGTCAAGCAGATGGCAAACTCACTCTTAAGAAGGAGTCCAGGAGGAAAGGTCAGTGGCGTTAACTTGTTTATGTGTGTATGTGGTGTTTATAATATGCTTCCAGACACACCATGTGTAAATTCATCATAAGTCGACAGCATTGCTGAGTATTTCCTCCTTAAAACTGCAGTGAACCAGACAGTCTCAAATAGAGCCCGACAGATAAAGGATTTTGAAGGCCGATACCGATACAAATATTTTTTTGGTTTTAAAATCCGATATTCCGATATATCGGACGATATTTTATTTATTTATTTATTTTAAACTGGACATGATAGTCACAAATTTTGTCATGCTTATTTGAGTTTAAGAGAACTGATGGGGATGTTCTTTTAATTGTTATGCAAGCAATGTATGTATCGTGCCCAACTCAACGAGTGTTGCCAACAGGAACAGTGTACAGTGCCCTCTGGTGGACAAACTATACAACTCCAACACTCATGACATGGTTCAAGCATGTTTCATCCGTTTTTATTTTATTTTTGAAATATTCGTTTATCGGCCATTATAACTGCCGATAGCGTTTGGAAAATGCCTAATATCGGCCGATAACATCGGTCTGCCGATATATCGGTCTGGCTCTACTTTGAATGTCAGTGGAGAAAGGCATATAGTTCATCACGACATCGTTGCATATTCATGATATGCTAAAGCCCGCCCGCATGTTGACAGGATTGGTTGCAACATATAAACATTAAAAACTTGTTTAGTGACATCATTGGCCCCGCCCCCACTGGGCCTAGTTGACATCATCTGAAAAGGAAAATAAGTTATATGAAATCACATGCACTGATGAATTGTGCACAGTATGATCAGGAACATGTAATGATTTCCTGTTGACTGTCAACATGTCACAGAGTTACAAGATGCTGTCTAAAGAAGGCGTCGCTCAAACAGGTAGGGACACGCAAAGATTCTGGAGATAAAAATAGGCTTTTGTTCACTCTGAGGTGTTTCTGAGATGCAAGTAATTTCACAGAAGCAGCCTCGGGGTCTCGCTGTGTGTGTGTGTGGCACGGACAGAGTTGCCCTTAGACAGAAGTAATAATGTTTCGAAGGCGCTCCGGGGCTGGGTCTCACAGACCATTCAATACATGAGAGGGACCAAAGTGTTTGTGTGTTAGTGGAACAGAGCCAAGGTGGACCAGAGAGAAAGAGGAAGGGAGAAACTGTTTTTGGGGTAAAAGTAATATCACATTACTCTAAATGTTCCAAATCCAAAAATAGACATAAAATCCTCATTACATGTACTCACTATATTAACAGTACATTATGCACAATTACAAAAAGGCCTGGGCTACTGAGACCAAGACAAGATCAGGGTGAGTCCGAGTCAAGAGCAAGACCAGACCAGCACTCCTCAAAATCATCTACAAGATCCATATTTACTGTCTGAGAAATGTCTTATATCAATAAATACAATTAGAGTAATGACACCATAGAGTTGTTACCAATCAAATCACTAAAAATAAAATGAATCTTTGTGTTTAAGAGAATCTGAATTGGTACATTAGACTTGCTTAAATAATGTTGAGATTAATGTTTTAAAAATAATTTTGAATATATAAATATGATGGGGAAAAAAAATGATAGGCCTACTTTTAAATATGAAGCTGAAACCGCCAGTAGGTGGCGACTAAATGCTTAATGAGTGAGTGAGTCAATCATTTATTCATTTACTGATTCGTTTAGTAATGAAACAAAAGTTCTGCTAGGGATTTGTTTAGAACTATATTCATTGTCGAAATATCAAAAACTTAAGTCTAAAATGTAATATTAACTTCATGTTTATTGAATGTTTGTCATGCTCATATTCATGAAAACAGCTCTCTTGCTCTTGGGATATTGCTTAATTATATCCCAAGTTATAATATAAAAACCTGTGTTGTTTTAAAACGCGGCACAACAGCAACTAAATAATTTATTGATCGCATTTTAAGCATTTTAAGTTTTACATCAAATCACTTTTATGATGTTAACAAATAAATCAGACAATGCACCAGCAATTTAGTGATATCCATCTGGTCTTGAGATAAAATCCTGAGTCCTCTTAGTCTGAGACAGAGACAAGACCAAGTTGGCAACAAATGCATTCGACACCGAGACAAGACAAAGACTTTCCAAAAATAGTATGACGATATCATTACTAAAATGTTGCTATATTATCTATATCGTGGTGTATATATATAACAAATCAAGTCACCTTCATTTATATCGCTTTCTACAATACACATTGTTTCAAAGCAGCTTTCCAGTGATGATAAATGCAACAATGATTGTTTTGGCTGTTCAGTCAGCAGCTCAAGGATAAAGTTATTGTCTGCTCAATTAAGTTTTCAATTGATTCATTTCCTTTGTAAAAATTCATTAACTCGTTTTTAACTGAAAACAAAACTTTTAATGCACTCTGGTCACAACAACGACGTTTTGGTAACAAAACTGACACTTCGGAATGATGAAAATATAAAGAGCAAGATGTGAATGATGTTAAAAACAGTTATAAGTGCAATGTAATATAATCACTCTTTAACAAGGACATATTTTTTCTTATTTTTAATAACAGAAATGAGGTCAAATAACACAAAATTACTATATTGTGATATATATTCATCTCATATTTAGATCACATCGTGAAATATAATTTTTCATATCATGACGTGAAATAAGAATTTGGTCATTACAACCATTACACCATTTAATTACAGTGTGTAATTATATTAATCATTAAGTGTATAAAAGGAAAGATTGAAATAATGTGTTACCAAAAATGGTTTTATCTTTTGTACACAATAAATGTTAATGGGGACTGGAGCTGCATGTCATGTTCCAATTTTTACAAAAATGCACAATGAAAGTAGTTCATATAACGTAACAAATGATAAATTAGTGTGATGAACAGAATCTAATTAGATTTGCCATAAAATCTGACTTAAATACTGGGCTTGACAGCCGCAGTCCCCATTCACTTCCATTGTAAAACATAAATATATAAATAGCTGTTCCTTTCATTATATTCAGCCTAACATCTCCTTTTGTGTTCAACAGAAGAAAATGGTACAGGTTTAAAATGGCATGAGGGTGAGTAGATGATGACACAATTTTCATTTTTTGGTTTGCATTATTAAGCTTTTGATGTGTATTATAGACGGGCTTCTACAATACACAATCATTTTCTACTTTTCTCTCTCGTTCCTTCTCTCTCTCTCTACCCACTCATAAAGCTTTGTTTGTGATTTTTCCATCATTCAGCACAGCACCAATGAGCTCATCTTCTTTACAGAAATGTATCTGCCCCTCTCCTTCTCTTGTTTCTCTTCGAAGAGACAGAAACCCACCTTGCATTCACCTTTTTTTGCTAAAACTACTTTCAAAAGATGCGGTTACCCCATTTACACACAATCTATGTCGACGAGACGCGATCTGCGAGAGGATTTTGTGTTTTTGACGGATTGGATTTTTCATGCTCTCGTCGTCACGCTTCTTTGTGTTGTTAACTGCTGCCCCCTAGTGGTGACTGATCAACATTACGCTGCAAAATATTAAAAAAGCCTCAGTTTCTCATCGCAAGGAAGAATAAATATTATTCCTAGATATGTAACGTGTTGCTATGGTGATGAGCTCACGGTCCTCTTTACAGAGAAGCGAAGATGATTCGGAGGACAGCAGTGTAAAGGAATGCGGACTCGGAGCCGATGACACTACTGAGAGCCGCGGACTGTTACCATAGAAATAGTGGTTCGTTACACCCCTGAAGCGCGCGCACGCGGAGCGTGAACGCTTATTTTTATCAATGAAACAACAGGTTCCGCGTGAGAAAGATATAGGCCTAATGTAGCCTACCAAAACAAGGATAAAGAGGTTCAACAAATCAGAAAAGAAAGCTGTTTTGAATATAAGAACATCTTAAAGGGATACTCACCTACAAATAAAAACTCATCGTTTCGTCCTCTTTCCGGCAAATCTGGTTTTCTTTATTCTGTTGAACACAAAAGAACGACATTTTGAAGAACATCGTCGTTTATTATAGAATGTATTGACATCATATGGTCGTAAAAATCAAGTCACAGCTTTACTGATATACATCTCTTCAGTGTGTTCAGTGAGTTTTTGAATTGTTCCGCTGACAGAACACTGCAAAATATCATAATGAATTCCTGTAGACAATATAAGCTGTGGAAAATTATAACCTAAGTGATCTAGGAGCTTTATAAAGCGGATGTCATTGAAAACACAGTAAGCCTATTCCTCACAGCCTTTCATTCGTACCTGTCATGGCTCTGCTCTGAATAAGGTCCATTGAATCAATTGATTCACTGAAACGTTTTGCATCTGACTGACACAAATGCTTGGAAATAGTACATTTCATATTGAATCTTTGTCATTTTGTTAAATATCTTGTTACTATAGGTGTATTTTTTATAATATTGGAGTTGTTCTGAGAAATGTTTGTTCATTTCCCCCAGTTTTTCATCTTTCAAGTTTAGAACATAGACTGGTTTAATAACGACGTGTTACGATTTTAAATATCCTGTTGTTCTATGTTTTTTTTTTTTTTTATTAAATGCATTTGCAAAAATTACATACAGTATGTAACTACGAAAAGTTTTGTAAGGAGTAGCCTATAGCACTGCTGACACCACTTGACATACTGTCACCTGCCAAATGTCAGCGTTTTGACATTTGATTCCTCGAGTCCTTTCCACACAGTTGGCTTTATGCATAGCTGCACTACTTCCTGAACTTCAGCCAGCTCCTTGTTTCCTGACTTCCATTATTGGACAAACTTGATTAATTCGGGTGTGTCTGACCTCAGTAGTCACAACAACAATAATCAGGCACACCTTGAATGAATCAAGTTTGTCCAATAATGGCAGGGAGCTGGCTGAAGTTCAGGAAGTAGTGATGCTGTGCATAAAGCCAATTCCTAGCTTTATACTGTTCTCCACAACCACATTAGCTGCCCTTTATGTTCGACATGACAGATCAGTCTCATAAACAAAACTTGTTGGATTGTAGCCAGAATTGTAGGGCTGTAGCATTCGTTCAGTGTTCAAACAACGCTGAACACATGGGCACAGCAATCATTTTGAAAGCATTGTTACTGACAGCTGTTGTTCACAGATTGTCAAAGGAACAATAACAGATTGTACACAACAGAATGTGCATTTCATATATTAACATTAATCCAGTTTAAGGATTAAAATCGTATGTGCTCGCAAAAGTGAACATGCAATGACTCGGATGACAAAGGAGGTAGTTAAAAGCTTGATTTCTTTAATGCAAGAATCATTATTGTACATTAACAATTCAATGGTCTCTGCACAGCTTTTTTTTCTTTTTTTTTTTTTTACAATATGTACCACAAGTCTATGTCAGCACCTACAGGTATTTACATTACATAATGTTACACTGGAGACAAAGGTGCTGGGGAAGAGTGACGAAAGAGGGTGAATGAATGAAAACAAAAGATGGATGCTCAGAAAGAATGAAGAGAAATTATTGAAGAAAATTAAGTGATTGCGAGATGTGCAGGACAGCGGAAGTATGGCTATCACAGCACTTGTGCCTGCTGCTAGAGCAGAATTAAGAGAAGGCAAATAAATCATGAATAACATTGTCAATAATTTTAAAATAAAACATTTGTTGCTTTTCAAAGCCGCAGCGTGGTAAACTGAAAGCTGGGGCAGTGACAGGTGCTGGAGGAAGAGGCAGGTACCACACATACACACACTCACAAACACTCTAACACAAAACCCATCAGTCGTTCACTCACACACATCAAGTACTTGTATACACACAGTCATACAGACATTTCTCGTTATGTTGCGAACATGCACACAAAAATGTTGTTCTTGTTCCTGCGTTCGATAACCTCTCAGTTCAGCCGTAAGACAGCCGTACACGCACACAATCAACTCACACAGCAATATAGTGAATGAGAGTTGTGTGTTTGTCGACAGGATCCTATGGAAGGGCACTTGGGCCTCTGCGCTGAACACCGTCCCCCACCGATGACCTCAACCTGGGCTCTGTAGACCAATCAGAGGATGTGCTGGGCTGTGGTGAGCACTGTTATTGGCTGCTTTTATTTCCTGGTCTGAATAAAGATGGGAGGATGACTGAGGAGTGGCATTTTTTCGCTGTTGTTGTCGTCGTTTTTCTTTTTCTTAAGAGCTCAGATCATCCTATTGCGTTTGTGAGTGGGCGAGTCTGTTATGACATCATTGCACTGGGCGGAGCTTCGTTTCCGAGTTCCGTTGTCGAGGTGGAGCGCCATCTCTTCGGCAATGAAAGTGTTGAGGTCCACGTCGTGGAGGCCGTTTCTGCGGCGGCTGGGGGCGGAGCTAGCGCTCAGGTGTGTAGGTGAACCCGGGGCTCCAGAGCGCATACTGATACTCGCCATGGCTCCGCTCAGACCTGTAACACACACAGGTAGGAAAACATGAAATATAAATGCCTCAAACACACCCTTTCCATCTAGACATAAAAAAGCAAAGCCTTCATATTTCTCTGAGAGCAAAAAAAGCCATTTTAACAATACCAGTGGCCAGAGCAAGCTGGAGTGCCCAAAGCAAGGGAGCACTTTATATTATACGCTTCAAAGAAGTCATGACATTACTGCGCTGTACAATTCAAAAGGTTTTAGTTGTTGTTTTGCCTGAAAATAACTTACATCACATGTGTGTTATGATAGATAGACACTTATAATGCAAGCACTGTCCACTCACCATGCAGAGCAATGGCCTCCCTGAAAGGCTGCAGGTCTGTTTCTACAGATGAACTCGTCTCAGAGGACGTGGGTCGGCTTGGTGACACCATTGCAAGTCTTGGTGGAGCCCTGGAGCTACGTGGCGGTGGGGCTTTACCACAGAGAAAGCTGATAAGATCCTCACGCCGAATAGTCCGCCTCCTTTTCTTCACCCACGCCAGGACATCTTTGTTCCGTCTCTGATGACCGATCTGAATACCCAGCTCATAACTCCGCTGATGGGCATCAACACTCTCTGGAAGATGGCAAAAACAGCATGAGCATTTCTGTAAGTATGTGAGGAATCAGCCCAGCTGCATCAATGTCCCGTGGTGATTTATGCCCAATGATGTCAGTCTCATTTAATTAATCAAAAGCTCTTCTTAGAATTTTTTATTCAGCATCAAGCAACTATTAGATGTAAAGGAGAAACTGAACAGCAGGTGAATAATTGGTAATGATTGAAATAAAAAGCTTTTAATAATGTAATTATATAAATGGTACATCGACTTCCAAAGCAATTGCATAACGCCATCAATTTTTGTTCTGCCAGAACAGCAGCATCATTGCTCCTCAGGAGCCGCAGCCACTGTTCTTCAATCTATTATTTTCAAGCCATAATAGGCAACAAATAAATTTCCTCAACCAAAACTGGCAGGCATGAAGATTTGTTTCAATAGACAGGGTTTCCATTGCCAGGCAGGAACCAGACTGAAATGAATTATACGCTTACAAAACCTTGAGATGAGGTGCATGAAATGATTCAAGAGGTGATAAAAAAAAATCTCACCAAGGAGTTTATAAGAAAAAAATATTTTAGAAAATACACTCTGACTGAACAATTTCTGATTCAGGCAAAGTTCACAATGTAAAATTGCACACTGAACTTTTGATAGAGAAAAAAAAACAACAACAACACAAAGGTGGCGATCGAACTTGAACTGGCCACATCCTATATGCTTAGAAAACTTCACAATAGCCAGCTTGCTAATTAGTTGATATATGTGATCTGATCGCAAGTAAATTGAACACACAAACACCTCCCTGTTCCTGACCGCTCCTAATGACGACTCAAATCATCCACATCTGACATCCTCCCCACCTCTCATTACACCAACCAAAGGCTAACTTCTGTTCTGAATGATGACTCAAGTTTTACCAGCAGACGTTGCCGTACTCATGACCATGGTGGATCACATAACTGCAGTCTGATACATAACTACTTTAGGCTGTGAATCACATTTCCACTATTACAATCAGACAGCTTCTAGGGAGAGGTGCAAACCAATATGATTTTAATAACTGCTATCAGATATGTTTTGAGACTAGAAATAATATATGAACAACTAACTAAACATTGTTCAACAGGTATTTTTTTTATGTCAAGTCACCTTACTTTACATAGCTCATTTTGGAAATATAGATTGTTTGGCTTTAGAGCAGCCCTAGAGTAAAGTTACTGTCCAGCTTAAATTAACTTTGATTGATTCACTTCCGTCACAAGAATCATCAGTTATTAACTTAGGGCCTGTTAACACAACACTATTCTAACAGTAAACCCTTAATGTGATCCAGCCCGCTCATTTGAACAAAACAATGCCTGGTGTCTCGAGAATGCAAACATTGAAACAGGTTCCCAAGTTGCAAGACTTGAAAAATAGGTTATATATATATATTTATTATAATATAAATAAATTTAAATATCTTAAAATGTCAGATGCACAATAGTAATTTTTTTTCCTAAATAACATTTAAGTAGTCATTCAAAAGATTCATTCAAAAACAGGGGTTTATTGAAACAAAACACGAATGCAGTAAATCCCAATCAACTGTAGTTCACATACAAAAGCCCATAGTATACCTCATTTTGGATGTGAACATGTGGTGCACTTTATCCATGTCCAGTGTCTGAGAAGGCAGGACCAAAAAATGTCTTTGTACTCTTTTAAACTACAGTTCGCAGGTATCCTTTAGTCACAAAAAAAAAAAAAAAACTAAATAGACAATTCCTAAATAGTAATTTTTTTTTTTGTGGAATATTGCAGTATTTATAAAAAATTTTATGTGCACACATTATGTAATCTTTGATGAAAATAACTTCCCCTCCCACTTGCAGCGACATCTCATCTCTGATGACGGGACAACCTGTCACTCACATGACATCACAGCAATAGCAAACATTTATGTTCGAGATGGCATTTTACTGGCAGATACATCACAATAGGGAAGAAAAGCCTATCACAATTTCCATATTATGCTGACAAAGCACATGTCAACTTTGTTGATGCTGTCTCCAGTAGTTTGTTGTTCCATCTCTGTTTCTTTTTGACTAAAAAAATGAAATGTCCACAAGGTGGCAACACTGGACCAATTTAATTAGTGCAAAATATTCAAGGTGTATTGTGAGCTGAGTGTACAGACAGAGTTTGCATGTTTAAGGAAAACCTGTCTGTATGCGTTCAGTATGCCTACCTACATGTGTACCGTAAGCACATACTATGCTAATGATAATGTGTCACACAAACTGTACGCACACTCTGACATATGCATAACTGAAGTATACATTAGGCTATAGTCGTGTAAAATACAAAAGTGTTCATAAAAGGTTTCTCAACTTACCTTTGTATAGGTTAGTGACAGCAGTTGCAGCATTTTGAAAGGGAACCCACAAGGAAAGCCCCTGTTGTTGACATACTCTATCTGAGGGAGTGATCAGACAGGACAGGAAATGTTTACGTTGCAAGTGGAGATACATCATTTCCCATCCATATTAGACACATATCTACCCACTGTTTAAAAATAACAAGACAACAACTAAGCCATCAGGATCACATTTAGTACCTTTCCAGCCTCTTGCACTGACTGTGTGTCATGAGATATGAGCTGCCTACTTAAACAGCACTTTTGGGCACCATAAGCACTCTTGGAATGTTCTAAAAGCGTGTATGATGACCCGTGAGTGGTGTCTACACAAGCAGCTCTCTATGTTTTGAGACACAGCCATTAATTAGACGACGTCTAAATTTGATATGTAGCAAGTGGACTCAACGCCATTTTGTTGTGTTGCTTTAGTTTATCTTATTGTACCGAGTTGTCAAATCAGAACTTTGCGTATTAGAACATGGTGTGCTGGATATTTAAACTAGTTTAATAGGGTTTCGTTAAATTACTAACAGACATCAACAAAAACAACACAGCCCTGAAATAGTAACTCACAATCATTGAACTTAGCCTGCTAATCCTGCCTTCGCCATTTTGTTTCGCATACTATTATTGTTGTTAAATTTTTTTTACACGTTTTCATCCGTTCATCACAATTGGTATTCCTAGATCTTTCCGTCTACATATATGGCGTTTGAGTTCATTACAGATGAGATTTCGATCACAAATCGTTATTTTCATCAGATGAACTCCTCCCTGCACTTCGCCATTTTGTTTTGCTGATATTAGACAACCAGCTGGGTGAAGCTTTAAAATTATAAAAATTTTCACTAAACACGTTAAATGTTCTGCACCTAGTTTTAATAATAAATAAAGACGGGCAACAGATGACGTTTCCTTAGTGAAACTGAATTTGTGTGTCAGTTTACGTTGCTCGTCTGCCACTTAGCATCAATGCTAATGTGTAAACGCCACCGGCCTTCAAACCAGCCAAACAAAAGGCGAAATAATATTAAGCACTAAATGTGCCCATTTTATTGTAAAATAACCCCTCGACGTCTTAGTTCGATCTTGTTAGATTTATTTTGGTGGCCACCCGTTGAACTTACGAGTTAACTTAAAGTCTCCTTTGTCTGCCAGTGTCAGAGTTAGCTGGCTAGCTCTCGGTGAGTTTTTATTATACATATCGCACCTTTATACAGTTGAGCAACGGCAGTGGCTGAGTTCTGGAAGAGATGCCAAAGTTTTTGTTGGCTCTGCTCGGTCTCCTCCTCGGTCGGTTCCTCCTGATCGGCCTCGGCTAGGCACTGCCGCTCCCATTTGGAGAACCAGTGCTCGGGTCCGTGTTCCTGGATCTCCGCTTCCCCCTCCTCCTTCTTCTCCTCCATGGCCACGAAAAAACACTTAAACCGCTGCTGTAATGCTGTAACGTTCGCTCAAACAACTCTCCGTGGCGATTAAACCCGGACGTAGTCGTTTGTCGTCGGCGGCGGCCTCATCGACAGCTGTTAGTTTACGTCTGCATAGCGAACGGTGCTTGCACTTCTCCGCCACACAGTCGATGAAAACAACTTAACGTTGCCGAGACTCAAACCCCGCCCTCTTGAGTTGGGCTCGACGCTCATTGGCTACTCGCATGCAGGGCGTGGCTTGGCGTCAACGGCTCAACTGTTTATTAGATACACCAACTGTCTGTCATCTGTCACGGAGTGACAATGAATGACGACACCGCCCATGTTTATGTGCCACACCAAACAATTGAGCCTCACTCAAGTACACTGAGTAGGAACGCAAGTTGCGCAAGCACATTTTGAGTCACTATTCATGCTTTCCAAAGTGTTTTCCTGTTTCTCTTCTATCCATTACAGTAGGCGACTGTTAAACAAAGAGAGGGGGTTTTGAATATAGCCTGTTATGATTACCTTCTTTGGCCCACAGAGGGCGTTATTATACAAGGAGGACACGAACAACACATTTGAAATGTATTTAACCCTAAACCTGTATTCTGGACAAATGTGGGCAAAATAGTTTTGATTTATTTATTTAAAAAAAAAAAAACTTCCCTTGATCTGAGCTGTACACAATTTGGCTACTTTTCCTAAGTTTGCCTCCTGAACACATACTATTTTTTTTTACTCAATTCTACAATGTTAAGTGGGTGAAAAAACCTCCTTAATCTTGTATTTGGGTCAAAAATGGGCACCCATAGAAATGAATGGGAAAAACTGTAATTTAGAG
>JAOTRC010000012.1:6500475-6511260 GCA_027497675.1 Cyprinella lutrensis | reverse complement strand
CATAGACCTCCATTATATGACTGACAGACAAGAACGGTTTGACCTAAAAATATCAAAATTGAAAATACTGTGGAAACGAAGACACCTACATCTTAGATGCCCTTGAGGTAAGCTAAAACATACCAAAAATTAATTTCAAAGTGAACAATCCCTTTAAGCCATTAGATTATGTTGAAATATTTCCGTATGTTGTGGACTGTACATTATCATCTTGTGCTTATGCTGTAGTAGAGAGCGTGTTATGTTTAAGTATAGGTTTAAAGCACACACATTGTTTGTGTGTGTGCAGATTCATGAATGTTTCTCAGTATTCCCACAATGTTGCGTCAGCAATCGCCTGGCCGCTGGCTTTGAGAGCCCCAGCGTGGTCTCCCTTAAGATACTTGCCTTCCTCCGTCTTAATGGCCACTTTATTATAATCGCAGAACTCAAAGTGGAAATAGACAGGTGTTCCACTGCTGCTGATCACAGAGCCGTCTGCCTCCACTGTCCAGAACTTCCCCACCGAGTCTGAGGAGAGCAATTAGAGAAATGCTAACAATATACAACCTACCAAAACAAATCCTACCCAGTCAGAGTAACAACACTATCACTCACCTTTGAGGCTGTAAGCGTTGTTGTTGTACTCTAACTGGAAGACATCATATGACGAGCGGTTCGAATCGAGCGTGCCGGTTCCTTGCTTACGGCAACCAATAAAGCCGTGTTCCCCACGCAGAACTATCAGCGGCCGGTTGATGAGCTTCACCACAAACTCTTCCTGTTCGCCTGTAAAAGAAAACAGCACACGTTAGCACGTACTCTACATATAACCTGTTAGCTGTGGTTAATGATACAGTGCTCTTGATTTTACATATGAATCAATCAAATCTTAATAAGGAATCCAGGGTGTTTTCACACTTGTAGATTGGTTTTCTTGGTTGTTTTGATTCTGACCAAGGAAAATGATACATTTAATTCACACTATAATACTGAACCTTAAGAAACAAAACCAAAAAACATCTTTTATGACGTATATATTGTTATCGACCATCCAAAACAGTGCTGTGTGCTAGGATAGATGCTGATAGATGCTGTGTGCTGAGGAAAGCTAGAAGTCGCTGTATGTGTAACCCTTACTCTCCTGACCTCAAAAGGCGCGCTTGCGACCTTGTTAGCGCACCTTCCCTGCACACCAGTTCAAATGCCGCTCAGAGCAGGTCGAGTAGGACCGGAGGGGTTACATTGGTGCCATGACCTGGATGGAAGTTAGGTATAGGCGGATAAATGTAACAGAGGCAAGCTAGTAGTCAATGTGCGTGTAAACCTCACACCCCTGGTCTCAAGAGGCGCGCTAGGGGCTGCATACTTTAGCGTCCTTGTTAGCGCACCTGCCTCCCACGCTGGTTCGAACTCAGAACGGATTGAGTATAGAATTTTTATCACCTGCCAACTCACGAAAGGCTTATAAAATGTGAAAAGGGACGATAACTATAATGATAACTTTATTTGCGACCACACCAACAAACGATAACAGCGTTCTATGTTTTGAGTGAAGCTAGTGTAATCGATTTAATAATCTAACAGTGAATTTAGCTGATGTAGTCCATGAAGACAATGTTGTCGAAACGAGTGCTGGACACCTGAGGTAATTACTTCTCACTATTTATTCAGAGGGTATGAACGATTTTTTTTCCCCATATCCATTTTTTTTTTAATGGGCTTGACTTTTCAATTCAAACAGTGGTGGATTTTTCTGGACCTCTGCGATTAATTCCCTGCAATGTTGTCGGCCATTTTAAATGCGTGAGCCCTTAAATTAGAATTGATACTGATAGGCTTTCTGTGTTTTATTGTTAAACAGCTGAGGAAAAAATCTTTCTGAAAGTGATCCCAATGATATCCTTTCTCTATATCGTTATGGTTATGGCTGTGGTGTGAAATCTGCTACTTTAATATTGAGAACGATTTTTAGAACTATTTTTTATCGTTATTTTTATCGTTATCGTTCTTGGTGTGAACTGGCCTTTAGAGTCAAAACAGCGCCAGGAAATTGTCTGTAATTGGCAACATGGCTCCTATGACGAGAGGAACCAGGTATTCTTGCGCATTCTGTCCTTTTTAGGGCCAAGCACCGATGGTGTGAGGACCCTCATGGAATAGCTCCGTTTATTGGGGTTGTGTCTTGTGACATCACATCCTGTTTTTGGTTCGATTAGATGTCACAAAGAGTTTGTTTGAAAGCTTGTTTGGTGCACACTTATTCAAATGAACCAATTGCAACAGAGTTCATTTTAATCGAACCAGACCTGGCAAGTGTGAACACACCCTCACACACAAACCTGCAGAGTCCACAGCGGCCGCCAGCTGTCCGTTCTTCTTGGCTGCCAAGTATTTACCATTACTGGCTTTCAGTGCCACTTTTGACCCTTTCCACTCAAGGTCAAAGAAACAACTGGGTGATCTGGGAATAAAAGACAGTTTCTTAAAAATCAACTTAATTTTGGAATGTAGATTTCTTATCAAGCACAATTGAGCTTATGTTCAACTCTAGCCAACAACAAACTTCTTCATGTAGGCTATTGCAAATATTGTGGCTTTTAGGAAAACTTTAACAGTAAGTTGCTTTGGATAAAAGTGGCTGTCATCATCAGTGCACATTTTCACAAATGTCTTTTTTTTATTTTTCTGAAATGGAAACTTATTCCATCACTGAAACAACTTTCCTCCATTTTGGTATGTTTAAAAACCAATTATTGGAGAATATATATATAAAAATGTTGAGTAAACAGAACAGATAATCAAGACAAGCTGTTATGTTTGCATTCCCTATTGCCTTTATCTAATTCCTCTTGCCATATGGTTCACTCAGACGCAAACAATCTTTTAGACTCAGATAATCTGCTATTCTACTCTGTGTCTAGTTATATCTATGAAACATGTTCTGAAAGTAGTTAGGTATAGTTAGTTGTTCTTACTTAGTGGAGGCAGAGCATTGAATCGCTCCACTTGGGGTGAGGCTCCAGTACTTCCCATTGCAAGATCGGAAGGCACAGCGCTTTGTCTCCATGTCCATCTCCATCTGAAACACCTCCTGATCAGACTCCTCATCCTGATTGGCTGATAAATCAACCCCTAAAATAACAATTCAATCGGAGTGTCATTTTAAGACAGACTAGGAGAGTGAAGTTAATCAACATATAATTAAAATTCTGCATGCATGTACACACACTGACAGATTTCCAGAGCTCTTAAAAGTAAAGCCAAACTCAAAGCCAATATGCATGCTTTGCTTTTTATATGTTTTTTATGCAATAAATTAAAATAAAAACATAAATTGGGCGACCTGCATGCAAGGGTTCAGTTAACACAAAAAGAGCAGTCTGGATACATTTAGTGCTGGGTGCTTAGATTTAAATAAGATAATTAAGAAGTGGCTCATTTTTACTGAAATTTGACTTCACCCAAATATGGCCCAGATCTGTTATTAATATGCTAGTATTATCGAATCATGCTGCAATCACAGCTCACCTTGGCGCATGGAGATGTTTCTTTCGTTGCTGGCTGTGAGCACCACTTGCCCGTGACTTTGCTCGAGGACAAAAAGCTCATCTTTCCCGACACGCGCACTCTTGCCTGACTTCATCGTCCCGGTGGGGCCCGTGGGCGCGATGTATTTGCCCGTGGCGTCCCGGAAAGCCACCTTCCCCGCGCGAAATTCCAGCGTGAACCCGGTGCCCGTGCCCGGTTTGGCCGTCAGCGCGCCGCTGCACGTGAGGAAGCGGTTGTCTGCGGTCTGCAGATGATACCGGTGGTCCAGGTACACGAGCGTGAGCAGTGAGTCCACACCCCACGGCACGTCGCGGTCCACGGCGAGCTCGTTCCTCTCGGCGCACAGGTGTGCGTATCGCTTGCGCGCGATGCTGTAGACGTTGACCTGAGGATGCACGGCCAGGTGCACGTTCCATTTCTCCGCAGGCGAGATGCTTTGCGCAAAGCACGCGATCCGGTCCTCGGTCCCGCCCAGGTAGCGCGCATGGGGCTCGGACTGCAGGGACCACCGGCCGTCGTCGTGGGCGATCACAAGGAACCGACAGTCCGGGCCTGGTTGCTCGCTGTCCGCGGTCACGTTACCGTCCTTGTCGGTGGCGAGGTAGCGACCCAGGTGGCTTTTGATGAACACGGCATTGGAGTCTCCGTGGTCTCCGGACTGTTCCAGTGTCCACACCTGCTTTTTCTTCATAGAGCTCGCGGAGGCGTTGATCTTAAAACCAAACATCTCCGCGGTCAGATATTTGTTACCGGCGTTTATTAGCCCGAACCGAATCACCAAAGTCTCGCCTAATCCTTCCGAAGACATGCTGGAGCTGTTCAGACGTTACGGTTCGGTGAGAATCGGTGAGCAGCGGTTCCGAGGAGTGGGTGTGACTGACGAGTGATATATACGATGGCGCGCGCGAGCGAGAGAGAGAGAAAGAGAGAGAGAGAGAGATGCTGATGCTGATATGTAGGCTGTAGCCTATGTTATTTTTTTAGGTGCCTTGCTGTTTTATTCCACACAGGAGCATCATCGTACTGGGCAGCTGTTTAAACCACTTGATTTACCCTAATAAAATGCAAAGACTGGAACCGCTACCTTTCCACGTCATCTCTCTGCTGTTGCTATGGGAAGAATAGACCGATCTTAAATTAAAGTGCCTTCTCTTGTGAAAAAAGAAGTGCACTTTTAAAAAGACTAGCTACTTATGGAAATCATAGGCTTATACTTTAATTTACTTAAAGGCGAACTGGTTATAGGATGATGCTTTCTGATACTTATAGCGCATATAGTGCAATCCGTTATAGTTTACATTTATATTAACTGAAGGGTGCTCTTTTAACCATCAAATAGGTCTAAATATAATATGTATGTTAATAGGCCTAATTAGACTTTTGTTGTTTTTAAATATGGTTAAAGGCCTAGCATAGGCCTAATACCTTGTCTTATATTGAAAACATTTGTGCAATTACACATTTGTAATGTTGAAGTTTCAATTTAGTACTTTTAAAACATGTTAACTTTAAATGGTTACCTATATTAAATAACACACTACAATATTATCAAGTAGCTATTATTAACATGTGCTTTATGTATGTACTGTAATGTAGCCTACATTTAAGTTAAAAAAATAATTTGACATTATTACTGAAATGTAGGCCTACTTAAGTTTAAACCTGGAGGACTATGGAATCGGGGTTAATGGGACACTTGAAGAGACCTTCTGCAACAACTATCATATCAACCTGTAGCTTTAGACTGAGGGGTTGAGCTTGGTCAGTTGATAGGAAACCTTCTGGGAAAGCAGAGGTTGCGGCTGTGTTTGCGGCCAGAAGGGGGCGCTCTTCGTGTGATCTGTCTGTGTTCTAACGTCCCATACACTGATGGTAACCTCAAACTAGGCACCGTTGTTCAAATCTGTGATGTTAAAAATGTTCAGCGGTCAATAAAGTCTATCTTTCTCAGGAAAAACTCCTAAAACAATCCTGACATACAAACTCGTTACATCACCAATGAAACATTTAATAGGCTACTTAACATTATTTTTATTAACAGTGTAAGCCCCCAAACATTTCCTCTGCTCATCTGAAATAACTAAGAACGAAGGAAGCAGGAACCTGCTGGGGTTATTTCAGCCCCCGCTGCAGTCTTCCTCTTCCTCTTAAAGGACACAGGATACTGATTCAGTGATGGAAATTAAATCTCTCCACTCATACTCCCCTTTTTTTTCTTCAGCACATAAACACACATAGCCTAAATACCAGTGGTAAGATGTACAATTATTGATTGCATTAAAGGGATAATTCATTATTTATTTCTTATTATGCCTATTTAGAAACCGTGTTTGGTGTCGAATTTAACAACAACAACAACAAAATCCATTAAATCACACAGCACATTGGTTTATTTTTATAAGATGTCAAATTCAGGCACAAATAGAATCAACACTAAATGTAAAATCTGTTTACATTCACAAATGCACAGCACTAAACATTACACAAACCATTATAAATTTGATAAAGCTTGACTAAACAAATAGTTTAAATTCAAGCATGTTTTGTTTTATTCAATTTCTTTGCAACACTTTACAATAAGGTCCATTAGTTATTGAAATTTATTATAAGCAATATAATCTTTGTTAATGGTAAAATACAACTCATTGTTAGCTTAAATCCAATGATTAATATTAACAGATACGACTTTTGATTTTAATAACATATTAGTAAATGTAAAATAATATTAATAAATGCTTTAGAAGTCATTTTCATCATTAGTTCACTGTTACTGACCCTTTAAAAAGTTACCGATATGTACCATTTAGGTAATAATATGTAACCTTTTGGTACCAATATGTACATTTGATGTACTGATATGCACAAGTGACCGCTTGATTTTTTTCTGAGATATAAACTAGTCAACTAAGATTAACAATGTGTTATACCATTCTAATTGTTAAAAAGAGTTCATGTGGATATCACATGATCTAAAGTTTTAACATATCTCAAATGTTTTAAAAAGAAAAAATGTAAAAGTTTACAGCCGTAATAGTGAAGACAAACACTGAAAAAGGACATAGACATATAGTATGCAATATCTAACTTGAGTTTCCTCTGGAAAATTAACTTTACAAGTGCATTGTGTGGAACAAACACTCTGATGGATTTAGACGAAGCATCTCTGTGACAGAATTGAAATGTTACCATATTTACACTGATAACTATCACGCCCCTAGACAAGACACAAAAACAGCTACGTTTAGGATGCATTCATATTTAAGAAGCTAATTAAACTAGCTTCATTTACTCTCTTAATGAGCTGAACTCTATATGTGGCCCAGAACTACACATTTCGACTGGCTTCCAGGCGTCCAGACTGCTCTCTCTCAGTCCAAAATTGACTGAGTTATGCCATGATCTCTGCTAATGAAGCAGTGTGAACGATGCAAAGCGCAAATCTCTCGATTTAATGAGGTTCATCAAACCCAACTAATGAAACCATTAAGTGAAAATAACATCCTAAAATATATAATGCTGAAAGCAAGATTTTTTTCTCCCCAATTAACTCGAAAAGCAGAAAATATCAGTATTGTCGATCTATCTGGCAGGTTTCTCACTTTGGTGTTAAGATACTTTACAACTCGCACAACACATGTGGCAATCTCTTTGTCCAAAGTCCTCAAAGAATGAAATTCAAAAACACGAATGTCCTGTTGTCTTTCGAGGATTTGTGCCCATGATAAGGCAAGTATTTCAGGAAGTCAATGCATCGAGTGTTTGTTGAAAGTAAACCCATCTGTGTGTCATGAATGTGTCCTTGCATAAAACCTTGCATGATCTTCTTAGTCAGACTCAACAGCTCTCTCTGCTGATGATATTGTAGAAGTTGAAACTGAAACTCTTTTTGTTATAAACTGATTTTTCACCATCACTACTCTTCAGAAATCATTCAGATTTGCTGCTCAAGAAACATTATTATTATCAATGTTGAAAACAGCTGTGCTGCTTAATATTTTTGTGGAAACTGTGTTCATGTTTTTTAGAATTATAATTTGTGTGACATTATAAATGCCTTTACTTACATTTTTGATACTTTTAATGTCCTTATTATTAGTCCTTATTAGTATTATATACGGTGTAATAATACTAATAAGGACTAATAATAAGGACATTAAAAGTCCTTATTAAAATTAAGGACTTTTAATGTCCTTAATTTTTTAAGGACATTAAAAGTCCTTAGTTTTAATTGAAAAATAAGTAAGTAAAACTTAAAATTTTAAGGCAACCAGGTTACTCATTTTTTAAAGTTAAACCATGAGTAACCTGGTTGCCTTAAAATTTTAAGTTCACTGAAATGGAAAAATTGAGTTAATACAATGAAGGAGATTGATTGAATCACCAGAAACTCAAAATATTATGTTATCTGAACTACATAAATTATCTAAGTTGATTTGACAAAAGAAAAAATGTAGTGATTATAAATCATGAAAATATTTTTACAGTGTGTGTTAAATGCAAATATAGCTTTTAAGTGAAAAATAACAAGATAAAAGTGTGTCCAATACAATGAAAGTCAATGGGGTCCAACATTTTTTGAACCACATTGTTGTGTAAAATATCTTTGGTTTGAAAATTAAAGAAAGTCATTCAAACTAGGAACAACACGATGGTGAGTAAATTAAGATTTTAACATATTTCACAGATTGCAATCAAGAATAACAAGAGCCACAAGTAAGCGGAAAGGCTCAAAATATGCATTTTTGCATCAAAAACTCAACCTCTAATACATCGTTTGATGTCTAAATGTCTTGACTCATGCCGAGTCTTTAGTTTAATGGATTGAAAAGTGCTACATTTGGCTTCTAAGTAGTCTATAAGTGTGTGATAACTATCATTTCTCAATAAAATGTTGCCACAGTGGTTATATAAGAGGTTTTTGACCAATGGAGATGCTGATTTGATTGTAAAATACCTCAAAAACTGAAGGTTACTCCATTAAACATTTTTTTACTAAAATTTTTGTTGGTTTAACTTAAAAAATTAAGTAACCTTAAAATTTTAAGTTCATTGAAATGGAAAATTGAGTTCATACAATGAAGGAGATTGATTTAATCATCAGAAACGCAAAATATTATGTTATCTGAACTAAATAAATTATATTTGATTTGACAAAAGAAAAAGTGTTGTGATTACAAATCATGAAAATATTTTTTTTTTCCTATTTCAGTCTTTCTGCTTTTCATGTTTAATTTGTTACTGTATTTTGTGAAATTAAAGACATAAATAAAAATTATTATGAATGAAATATTACACCAATTTTTTTTAGAGCCTTGCAATGCCTGCAGACCAATCTTGTTAATCTGAATGTAAAATGACTTTACAAATAACATACTAATCTGAGATGGATGAACTAACAGTAAACTAATCCACCATAGTTGGCACACGACACGTGCCGCTCCACATTTTCTCCTGGTGTGAGTTTTAGTTGCCCAACATCTATAATTGCCCCTTTTTATTTGTTTGTTTTATGTATAAACTATATTAAAAGGGCGCCAACATGTCCACATATCTCTTTTAAGCATTATTTATTAATGTGTTACCCCAAGCGGAAAATGAGGCTACGTGTTATTGCTGCAGAATCATTTCTTCAGACAGCTTTGACCTGTATTCTCCATTAGTATATGCCACTGATCTATAATAGCCAGAGGAAAGCGACTACAGCATCAATACTTGACTAGGATAAACAGCATAAATCTGAACTAATAAAATCAGCAATTATTTAATATGCCTTAAACAGAGACACTAAACAAGAAACGTAATTTAAAGGGTCAGATTAATTTATAAATAAATCCTTAAGGTTCAACTTAGCATTTTTTACAGATATATTTAAAAAATCTATTTTTTGAGTCAAAAAACTTTTTGAGAGCCACCTACTGAGCACCATATTTCATCATCATAAACATAGCTAATGAAACACCCATATGCAGGCAACTGAACAGCAAAACTCTGATATTCCTAAAATGCTCCCAGAGCATTAATGCATTAAATCTCATTAGACCATATGACACGTAGCCTATAAATCAACTTCAGGGGTCTTTTTTTTATTAATAAACCTGTGTGCATGGTTTAAATTAGATTATTTAACTCTAATTCAACCAGCTCATTTAAAAGTGCAACATAATTAAGTGTTGATGTTGAATAGATGAAGAGTCACATGCTGACGCATAATAAGATCATTGAATACACACGTACACACACACACACGCACACACATTCATGTACTCACGGGCTCCTGCGCTGAGCTTCACATAAACACTCCATATCCACAATATCAGCGGCACCTCCAGTCCGACAATCCGTCGCATTCTCACTTTTTTCCCGATGTAAACAAAGAGAACCGCGACGTTTTGTCCTTCCTTCACCCGCACCCTCCCTGCACGGAAGGGAAGCCTCAGGACTGGCGCTGTTTCTGTGAGATATCCGTGCGCAATACAGCCAGCTTTCCGTATCTCCCAGCAAAAAAGGGTCTCGGAAATCGCATTGTTTGTCAAAGCATTTCTTGGAGGAATATCGTTCCTCTGAATGCTCGCATTGTTACACAAGAGGAGGGTTTCCGGCACGGTCGCTGTCCAGGTGCTGAAGTTAATGAGGTTTCACGTCCCCCCCTCTGCGGGTGAAAGTGGTACAGTCCACCTGCCGAGTAATGCTCAATGAGCCGCTGAAAGATGTGAACAGAGGGGTGGGCAGTTCTTAAAGGGCTAGTACGAGCAAAAATAAAAATTATGTCTGCGTTTATGTTACTTGGTTCCAAACATGAATGTTTTATTCTTGAACGGAACACAACACAAGAGGTTTTGAAGAGTATTGATGCTGTGAATGGGGGGAAAGGCTCACACATATAGTAGGCCTACACATGCCTTTTGCACTCCACTCCAAGTGTTCTGAAGCCATAGCTTTTATGAGAAACAGACTGAGTTTTAAATGTACATCTATATGTACATGTGTATATGTAAATGTAATCTCACAAAATAAATAAATAAATATATATAAATAAAAACATTCTGATGGGGGCAAATGTGAAAGCTGGGTGGAAGGACATTATGTTCCTCCCACAAACTGTCGGATGGATTTAGAAGACTTGTCTTGTCAAGGGTTAGGGTTAGGGTTAGATCTCATTGGTTCTTGCTGAAGCTCAAATATGCTCCGTAACACGAGAATGAACCTCATTGGCTCTCGTCTGCTTGAGCTTCCGTGTAGGTGGGGAGGCTGTCC
>JAOTRC010000012.1:6489605-6500375 GCA_027497675.1 Cyprinella lutrensis | reverse complement strand
CTACATAAATTATCTAAGTTGATTTGACAAAAGAAAAAATGTTGTGATTACAAATCATGAAAATATTTTTTTACAGTCTGCCCACACACTTTTAAAAGATAATATATTTTTATTTAATATATTACATCATTTTTTAATCAAGTTGTTCTTTCGTATGTTTTTAAAGCCACATCATAAAATAAGGAAATATAATTATATGCATTGCAGTACACACAAAATAACCAAAATGAAACCATCCCCTATAAACATTTTTCAAAACAAACCAATAATTTTCTTGTGCTAAAATTGAGAACCTGAGTTACATGATTGCATTCATGGATGCAAGAGTGTGAAGAGTAAAAGTGAATCTTTTTTTAATATGCCTGAGTTTGTGCATGTTCTGACACATATACATTCCTGAAATGACAGCGAGTGACCACCCTCTTTTCCTTGGAACGCTATATAGGCTGTTTCATTTTATGAAAGTATGAGAGCTACTTGCATTATGTTATACTGTCATGTTCAGATAATAGACAGCACAAAGTTGGCTTCCAACACGTCTCAAATTCAAAGCTGAATCACTCAGAGAGAGCTTAAGTGGGACCGAACCATTAGAAAAGACCTGGTTACCTGTGGAAAACAAATATTGGGGTTATACATCATGTGTGTACCTTATGTAACTTACTCAAGATCAATCTTGCTTAGTTTCCTTTTGTGAACCTCAGTCATTTTGGTTATATTTCCATATTAGGAGTCTACCTGTTCCCATTGCTTATAGAGAGCATCACCAGTCCATCCCATCAGACTTTGGGTGAGTGTGTGTTACCTGTCAATGTTTCCATATAGGGTACTCGAGGCCTGATGGGTGGAGACAGTCAGTATAGGCCACTTATACTGTTTCTGTGTATAATCTTATTGTGTATTTCATTTATTCTATGTTGTTACTGTAATTGAACACGATAATTGTAAAAAAAAAAAAAAAGAAGAATAAATGCGATGACAGCAGAGAAAGAGAAGCAGAGAGTGCCAATCACTCTTTCTAATTTCCGCTTTAAGGAGTCACGTGACTTTGCCTTGGCTTTCCAAATTACTATACCATGTGACTCATCCAGAGATTGCCTTTTAAGGAGATTGGCTGAATATCTCTTAAAGGGGCAGTGAACAAGCTGTCTTTGTAAACAAGAAACAACACAAAGGTTATCTCCTTCCTTTATTGGGCAGCATGTGACATGTTTGAACACTGTATATGGAAGAAAACTTTTCATTTAGCTCTTTGTGTATGTTGGTACCCTCCATCGCAATAAACACGCCCTTATGTCAAAACAGCTGCACAAACTAATAAATGAATGAACAATCACACTTTACAAGTTTACCAACCAGTTTATACGCTATAATGATTTAAGAGAGAAGACTAAATTAAGTTTGGCTTACTTTATATTTCCTTTCTGATACAAGCTCCAGCGACTTCCTTTCAAATTTGTCACATGCTGTTGCTGTAAGACTTTAAGTCGTCTATCTCTCTTCCTCTTCCTCTTTCTGTTTGAAACATCCATATAAGGGCTTCAGTATCTGCTGATGACAGAAACAATATAGAATCTAAAACTGATAAAACAGCATCATACACACACACACACTTACCATGATAGTCATGGACCCCCACACACCCTAACCAAGCAGCTGATTACACACCCACCAGGAAACAATGAATGCTGTCTCATTACATACATCACTATATGAAATATTTTGTTGCAGTAGGATGTAATGACTCATTCACCTCTGCTCAGTGAGCTTTAGGTGTAACATTTAGATTACACAGCACAGTTGAGTCACCTGTTCACTATGGGAACCGGTACGGTCAAAATTCAGTGTTAATATTCATACCCGTATGTTTGGGTTGGGGGTGGACAGGTGTATTGGGTGTCACTCCCGTTAGAAGAATCATTCAAGCCATCTCTTGATGACAAGCTTTCATCGATAGATAAATCACTCACTAGGCTGTTGACCAAAGACTGTGGTGGTGGGGATACTGATACTTTAATATATAGCTCCTGAATAGTCCATTAAGATGAAATACACAGTTTGGCTGTCTTTTTAGTTCAACTCTGATAAGATAAGGTGTGAAATGAAGAGCACCCCAGACAAGACGTGTTGCTACGTGTCTCAGATTGCCCATGCTGAAGGTGACACACATATAACAGGGATTTTCATCTATTAATGGCACCTTTAGGTACAAAAAAGCACCAATAGGTACCAATAGATGATTAACACAGGCCTATGGTTTCCACTGTAAAATCAAAATAATAAATCTGCGATCTTATTTGAATAGTATAAGAATCTTTTCATCATTTTCATTTTAATTCATTTTTTCTGACGACATTTGGGGCTAATCCCAAGTTATCACAGTTTTACTTTAAGTAAACTAGTAATAAAGTTAACTATTGTTATAATGGAAAATCTTCAAAACGTCTGCTTTCAACATTTAGCAGACATTCAAGACAGAAACTGATAATCAATTTCTAAATATTATAAGTTATTTATGGTAACAAAGAATGTAATATGGGAGCACTCGCGAGATCTGTCTTTTAATGCAGCATCAGCGTGAAACGTCATCGGTATCCGTTATGACGTATTACGCAAAAGCCGGGTTGACAGGAAGTGACCGCCCGGTTCATGCGACTCCCGAGCAACATGCCCTTGTTGTCTATTATCCCCTGTTTTGCAGACAACCCGAAAACATAAAATATTCCATAATGAATTGATCTTAAATACTTTTGAGCAAATATGCAGGAGACACCGGTCCAAACGAAGATCGTCAACATATGTCATTCATTTCTGAATGACCCCTGATGCATCCACAGACTGCAACTTTAAATTCATATATTACAAACGCCAAAAGCATCCAAAGCATTGTGTACAAAAGTGCACCGCGATTATGTTAAAGAGTTACTGATTAATATGTTGATACAGTTCATTTTACAAATTGTCGTGAAAAATATATACTTTAAATGAGAGCCAGCCACGCCCACGTAACGTTAGTTCATTTAATGATCAAAACTGACCCATTGCAATGAAATAAATCGCATAGGCGAACAATAAATGTATTTTTTATGAACTGATCCTGAATTAATTCCTTTAAATTAGCCTATGTCAAATAAAGTCTGAAAAGTAAGCTCATTCTATAATGTTAAATGATGCTCCTCTGTTCTATTGATAATAAGGATTATAGGTTACTATGCTATGGTAATTTATTGTGCAATAACATGCATTAAAATACAATACAATTACATTGCACATGAGCAACATGTCGTAATACCAGTTTTCCATGTCCTCTCATTCCTGTAACCCGATTAAAGGCTTATTTAAATGTATTTGATCCATCGCTAGAGAGTTTCGGTGAGCCAGTAAGCAAACTGTTCAGTCGCTATGTAAAACGTATTAAAAATGAAGCCACAAACTTAGTTTTCAACACACAATCGTAACGCATTTCCACTGTTCCTATTACAAATTATTGAAACATTCTTAATTAAAATCGGTAATATATATGCTTAGGAGGTATTAAATTCACTTTTTATTTCTTATTTTTTCAAAGAATTATGCCAGTTCGATTAATAGCCCTGCCATACAACTCAGTCAGAAGAACTTGAATTTCAAGCAACTAGCTTGAAACTCGCCAAGTGGACGAAGGCTGGCCAATCATATCACCCGATGCCGAAAGTTTACCTTATATGGAAGGAGCCGGCCCCAGCACCCGATATAAAGCTGTGACCCACCTCTCATAGAGTATTGTGAGTTTTCAGTGCACGCTGAGAAGAGCTTCATACCCCTTGTTCACAATAACCTACTAATACACAGGTGAGAGCCTTTCTAATAATATGTTATGGCATTTGGTATAATGATGTTGTTTGTAATGTCGCTGGTTAAAGGTTTATTTTTTTTAATTGCGTAAGCTACGCATATTCAGTTCACATTGATAACGTTATCGTTATGTGATTTGAGTTTGAATTGTGAATGCAGTTTGAGTGACATTTAACCGTGGATTTTTATAGCTCCAGTTACTCTTAAAGTTACAAATATATTGTGCTTTTATGGATCTTGCAGTAGTATCAACCGGTCGCAATTTAAGCTTTCTTAATCGGAAGGGACTTCACGTTAACCGCTTTTGGGTTTAAATACACGCTTTGGGCGTGAAATGCATTTTAATTGATCCATACAAAACAGTTAAATGTGGATTTTTAGTGGCGTAGTTTCCTCCGTGTATGTGTTCGCAGTTTGAATGGTGGGTGTGGCTACTATAAAGCATTAACCGGCATATTTAACATTACAGCCGTTTGGTTCGTTTAACTGTGGTCTAAACATTTAAAATGTTGAGTTTCTTATTAACCGTTTGCCTGCAAAAATAAAATTCAGCCGTGTCATTTGTATTAAGTTAACTAAATGGGATTGCTATATCAGCACTTGTAGTATCTACTAAAATGCATGCAATATAGATCATTTTGATACACAGAGGTTAGTTTTTCAGGCATCGGGATTACAATGGTGGTCGTTTGGTAAAGAGCTTATCTCGGCCTTTGAAACTGGGAGTGGTCGTGTCCGTTGGTCTGATTCCACGCGCTGAATCGGCGGCATTGAGCTGCTCGAACTTATTGCCATATAAGGCAATAGTGAGACTGCCTGACCACTTCCTTTGTCTCAAATCGCTTAGTTTCAACCCTGCGCCTTTGCGCCGCCTACTGGACAGTTGTCACACGTTATTCGAGTTTCAGCGCAGCCAATGAGAAACTGAAGGATTGCAGTATTTTAACGATTTCACTTTCTTTTTGTACAGCCATGGATGAGGAAATCGCTGCCCTGGTCGTTGATAATGGCTCCGGTATGTGCAAAGCCGGTTTTGCTGGAGATGATGCCCCTCGTGCTGTTTTCCCTTCCATTGTTGGCCGACCCAGGCATCAGGTATATAATATTCATTTTATTTTCACCGGGGGATGTTATTAAATGTTTTTGAGTGCCATATGCATAAATGTAGAATTAAATCCGAAAGTTGCATTGCAATGGCTACCATTTCAAGTGACATTTACATTATGGAGTTTTTCTATCAAAACAGCTCCACTGACTGTAATGACTTGAGTTTTGCATAATTTGATTATAATTTTACTTATTTCAGCTGTAAAGCTGCTCTACAGATGGCGAAGCTCAAATTAATTCAGTGATAACGTTGCAAATTGCTTATGACAACTTAAAACTGCTCCACAGACTGTCATTATTTAACTATCAGATGTGAACTTTGAATTGAACTGGCAGCAGTAATATTATTTTTTTTTTATTCTGATAACTTTCACAGTCTTATAAGTGTGTATGGGTTCGCCCCTTATGCCTTTGAAATATATAAACTACTTGCTTTTCTTTGCACTTCCTCTTTGACTGGGTTGTTTGCTAATCTTTAACTTCTTTCTCTAGGGAGTGATGGTTGGCATGGGACAGAAGGACTCCTATGTGGGAGATGAGGCTCAGAGCAAGAGAGGTATCCTGACCCTTAAATATCCTATTGAGCACGGTATTGTTACCAACTGGGATGATATGGAGAAGATCTGGCATCACACTTTCTACAATGAGCTGCGTGTTGCCCCTGAGGAGCACCCTGTCCTGCTTACAGAGGCTCCCCTGAATCCCAAAGCCAACAGGGAAAAGATGACACAGGTGTGTTTTGTGACCCATTCATATGGCCCCTACTACTATTTGGCTTTTGTTCCTTCTTTTCATTTCCTTTTCGATCCATTTCCTCTCAGGCTCTCTGTCCTCTTCCATGAACTCTGTTCTGAGGTTCAAAAGGTTCATCCATCTTTGCTTCTCCCTTTTCTTTCTTGCATGTTTGCATTTCTAACACTTCCTACTAGCATTGTCCTGAGTGTGAACTGTATCAGCATGGTGTGCCAGGGAGGTTTCCTGCCCATTATTGCTTCCTTAACCTTGTATTGGTTTGGATTGGAAGTGTCTAAAGGGGATTACTTATTAAATTAACTTTGCTTTTTCCTACAGATCATGTTTGAGACCTTCAACACCCCTGCCATGTATGTGGCCATCCAGGCTGTGCTCTCCCTGTATGCTTCTGGTCGTACTACTGGTATCGTGATGGACTCTGGTGATGGTGTTACCCACACCGTGCCCATCTATGAGGGTTATGCTCTTCCCCATGCCATCCTGCGTCTGGATCTGGCTGGTCGTGACCTGACAGACTACCTGATGAAGATCCTGACTGAGCGTGGCTACAGCTTCACCACCACGGCCGAGAGAGAAATTGTCCGTGACATCAAGGAGAAGCTGTGTTACGTGGCCCTTGACTTCGAGCAGGAGATGGGAACCGCTGCCTCATCTTCCTCCCTGGAGAAGAGCTACGAGCTGCCTGACGGGCAGGTCATCACCATTGGCAATGAGCGTTTCCGTTGCCCCGAGGCTCTCTTCCAGCCATCCTTCCTTGGTGGGTTTCATGCTGTGCACTTAAATGGGGTTTGTTTTAACCAATCTGTCAACTGGTTTGCTATAATGACTAACTTGTTTTCTTTATGCAGGTATGGAGTCTTGCGGTATCCATGAGACCACCTTCAACTCCATCATGAAGTGTGACGTTGACATCCGTAAGGACCTGTATGCCAACACCGTGCTGTCTGGAGGTACCACCATGTACCCTGGCATTGCTGACCGTATGCAGAAAGAAATCACCTCCCTTGCTCCCTCCACCATGAAAATTAAGGTGTGCACCTTAAATGCATGCAAAGATGAGACTTAAAGTTTGCTTGCAGTGGTTAAGGATGAGCTAACATCTCTTTTCTCCTGTAGATCATTGCTCCCCCTGAGCGCAAATACTCCGTCTGGATCGGTGGCTCCATCTTGGCCTCCCTGTCCACCTTCCAGCAGATGTGGATCAGCAAGCAGGAGTACGATGAGTCCGGCCCATCCATCGTCCACAGGAAGTGCTTCTAAACAGAACTGTTGCCACCATTTAATGGCCATGCAGTAGGATTCAAACGACCAACCTAAACCTCTCGAACAAGATGACATCAGCATGGCTTCTGCTCTGTATGGCGCATTGACTCAGGATGCGTAAACTGGAAAGGGAGGTAGTTGTCTTGCAGGGGGAGAAGCTTTCCCCGAGAGGACTTCAATGTACATTTCTTCTTTTAGTCATTCCAGACGTGTCTACCACTTTGCCCTCGTCACAGTGGGCATACATGACCTTTGTTATAGTGTTTATGTAAATTATGTACTCGATACATTTGTTTTTTCTTTTGTACTTCAGCCTTAAACTTGGCCCAGTTTGTTATTGTTGCAATGGGGAAAGCTTTACCTTTTAAAAAGTGAATATCTTGCAGGACTCCCCTAGGGTATGTGATTTAGGGATGATCCCTTGCGTATGTAAGCCAGGGTGTCTCTGTACACTGACAAGTAAACCCAAATAAAACGTGCACATGTAAAACCACATAATGTCTGCTGTCTTCAATATATTGCTCTGGTTTTAAACTGATTGAAGTTACTTTTATTTGACAAGCTTGCATGAATCTTATCTTGGTCTGAAGTTTTTTTTTGTCTTATACCTGTCTAAAGTTAAAAAGCACAAGGGATGCTTTAGTTCAAGACAAGTAACAATGTCAGATTCTTTAAATTCATGTGGCTTACAGTTTAGATTGCTTTGTGGTCTTAACCCCTGACTTCAGACAAGATTTTAGGCTTAGTCTTTGGCTAAAATGTTATAAAAAGCAACTTGCACTGACATCTTAACATGGCACTGCCATTGTTTTGACTCTAATAAAAGGTATTTAAATGCTCTAATTTAACTAAGGCCTAATCCTAGCTGTAAAAAGGCCCCTACCAAGGTTATATATTCAAGTATTTAGTTGCTTTACTATATAAATGACAATTTAAGCCCTGCCTGTGAAACCAGGTGAGGCCTATATATTTACAAAGGATTTCTTTAAGCTTAGTTATATATATATATAAGCTTAATTATATATATTAAAACTTACAGTGAATGTTGTGTTTTTCAATTAGTTCTTGCACAAAAAGCATGTATTTGAGAGTTTTGGATTTACAGTTATGGACTGGGAAACCTGAACATTTTATTAACTGTCTCATGGTGGATGATTTGCCTCAACATGTTAATAATCTTATCTTCTATCAATTAAATGACTCTACCCAACTCAGTGTGTAAATGCATTATTTTTGGGGGGAAAGGCCTTTCATACATTTCTTGTCAACCCTATAAAGTGAATTTACATTCTGTGGTCTTGGGCGCTACTGTCCGGCGGAGTTTAGCTCCAACCCTAATAAAACACCTGAAGCTAATCAAGCTTTTTAGCATAGCTTGAACATAGCTAGTGTGCTAAGGAAGAATGGGAAGAAAAACAGTAGCTTCATAGGAGCAGATTCGAAGACTTCTGATTTATATTATCCTCCTTATTACTGTTAGATTTGATTGTAACTTGAATACGGAAAAAATATAATGAAAAATGTCAATTCGGCTTTCCAAATTTAGACAACATCCGGGGACTTTTTTACTAGTTGCTTTGTACCGGAAGCATGTACGTCTCCCAAAACGTTCCGAATGTGTTACATTTTGTTTCCGTTTAGTGTGTGTGCCTACAGTCCAGACACATTTTGGTTCAATGGATGAATTATACATTTATTGAGATGGCAAGCATTTGTTTTTGTATGTCATTTAAGTACATGTCCAAATACATTTCCCTAAAGCGGTATGGATAATCAAATTGAAACGGTAAGTTACAACAGAGGACTGTTCATTCATACTAATATAGTGATAGTTAGCTTCTACATTTTGTTGCATCCAAAGATGAATTTATTTATACAAGAGTAATGTTTTGAAACAATTCATATATATATTATTTGGGACACGAATATGAAGGCTTCTTATGGGACTGATAAGCATACAGATCTCACCATGATTACCATAGTTTCTGTTATAACACTATATTACCGACGTTTGTACTAACTTACTGTAAGATAGATTTAAACAGCGAAAAAATAATGTGTAACTAACGGTCTGAAAGCTTTCTGTCATTTTTGACATTTGTTTTGACAGTAGTGGTCACCACGCAGTTGTATTGTAATAACATTGGAGATATTCCGCAACCGAGCATGATGGACTTTAATGTCACATTACAGTAGTAAACAATGAACTCTCCCTGTTTTAAAAACAATAAAAAAAAAAAAAAAAAACTCAGTTCAAACTAGTGCTATGTTTAATGACTCTATCTTTTGCTGCTCTCCAGGCTCTGTGCTGCCTAGATAGCATTTCCCAAACTTCTGTCACCATCTCAGACTTCTCAGATGAGATTCTACTGAATATCCTGCGATTCATTCCTAGTCATGATCTGATGCTCAAAGTGAGTCAAGTGTGCCGGAAACTTCAAACTCTCTGTCTGGACAAGAGCTTGAGAGCACATGTACACCTGCATAAAGAATATACGGTAAGCCTAAAACACACACTTTCTCTCATGGACATTAGGGTATTTTTGACAAACACACTGGTTTAATTAGGGCAGATATAAGGGGCATATTTTCCCAATACCATTATACTCTATTTAATGTTAAAGAACTGTTCAACAATTAGCCATCTTGTCAATCGTGTATTATAGTGTTGTGATGCCTGATGAGGGTTCAGATTTTTTTTCTTCTGCCATATTCACAGATCCAACACACAAAATAAAATTAATAATACATTTTTTTAATGTGACTAATTGTATTATTTTTCTGGATTGCACATAATTATTTTTTAAAACAAATTTTGTGCCCTTATAATTTTTAATCCAAGACATTAACTTCCCCTCCCCTTGCAAAAACACATGTTTTGTCTGATTATGTGTGAGCAGGCGCAAGGTCGGGACAGTAATCTCTTCCCTCCAGCAACCTGTCCCTCACATGAGACTTCAGCATTTAGTGTCTTGCTCAGGGTGTCTCACAGTGATTTCAAACCCGGGTCTCTCATACCAAAGGCATGTTCGAAACGCTCACCACCCACCACACTTTTCCAGTACTTGACTCGGCTTGGCTCGCCTCGACTCAGCTCGCTTTTCGCTCCGTTTTCCATTGCAGACAGTACCGCCACAAATAGTACCCGGTCGTCATAGCGACGCCTTTCGTTTCTCGTTTCCCCGTCAATCTCTCGCTGGATCCTCTCTTCGGCCACCAAACAAAGGAAAGTCTACACTTCTTCCAAGTTGTGTATTCTTCCAAGTTGCCATAATAATAAGGCCAAAACTATTTAAAAATGGTGTTTTTTTTATTCATTAACTGTTATACAATATTTTTACAAATTGTTCTCCTCATTTTTAAAAATGGTGGGGTTATTCATCTGGCACGTGCAATGATGACGCTGTGAATGGTGACGATTCTCTCTGACCAATCAGCAGTCGGCATTGTTTTCACGTCACATCTTAGTTTCGCCTCAGAACCTCACCGGAGGTGATACAAAAAAAGTACCCGAAAGCAGGTACAGGTACAACTTTTACACGGTGGAAAACCAAACAAAGGCGAGCCGAGTCGAGTAGCTGGTATTGTGTCATGGAAAAGCGCCATTAGTCATCTATGTTTATGCCATCTATGATAATTCCACCTATCTAACAGGTTTTGAAAAGTCGACAAGCAGAATTTGTACCTAAAACCTGAAAATCTTACCCTTTGAATTGCTTCTTATTCACAGGCAAATGATGATGCTGTGAAGCAGCTCTTGAAGATCCTCTCCGGTGACATCCAGACTTTAAACCTCAGTGGCTGCTACTGGTT
>JAOTRC010000012.1:6452356-6464556 GCA_027497675.1 Cyprinella lutrensis | reverse complement strand
TCTTAAATATACATGTCTGTCTGTGTATTATATACAAAATAATTATGCACAGTGCACCCACATATATTATGTTAACACAAACTTTTATTTTGGATGCGATTAATCGTTTAAAAAGCCCTAGTAGGTTGTATAATCAAAGAATGTTTCTTTATTATATAAATCAATGCACACTTTATTCTTGTTTTGTCTAGCTGGGTGAGGCTTTAGTTCTGTTTGAGACTGATATGCTCAAAGGTGAGCGATTACAGGCTGAGGAGTACAATTACACCGTTCTCATCGGTGGATGTGGACGTGTGGGCTACCTAAAGAAAGCCTTCCAGCTGTACAATAAAGTAAGATGGTAATGCACATTTCACATTATGATGCACTTTGATGTCATTATTTATATTAGGTGCTTTTGCGTCATTTATACATCATAATTGAATTCTGTTTTTATGTTATGCAATGTTACCACTCAGATGAAGAAGCGAGGCATAGAGCCATCGGATGCTACATACACTGCACTGTTCAACGCTTGTGCAGAATCACCATGGAAGCAGTCAGGGTTGGACCAGGCAATAAAGCTCAAGCAAGAGCTTCTCAGGAAGAACATCCCTCTGAGTGCCATAACCTGGCAAGCTTTGCTCAAAGCAGTCGCTCTTGCTGGAGATCTGAAGTCTTGCTTTCAAGTCCTGCGGGTACGAACTAATGTCACAACACATTTAGTTTTGCTTTTGAATTCTTTTTGCTCTAACACCACAGTAATATCATTTGGTTTGTGTAAATGCATTTATAGGAGATGCTTCAAAATGGACATCCCATCACACAAGAGACATTTCATTATCTGCTGATTAGCTGTGCGAACGACAAGCAGCATGGGTTCAGGCTGGCTTTACAGGTACTTACAGGCATTAATACACATGTTAGCATTGATGCACAGAAATAGCCTGGTTAAAACTAGACCATTCTCAGTTGTAACTGAGTTATGGTCTGGCAAAGCGTCATAGACAGTTCATTTCCAGAGTGGCGTCATGGGTGGACCTAAAACCAATCAGAGCGATGAAGGAGATGATGTATGCAGAGTGGCGGCCGGCGGAGAAACATCTCAGAGTGTTGTTCTTTGCTCGGTTTTTAACTAAAAGGAAACATTCAAATTGCTTAAAACAGACGCGATAGCTGATTCGAACGAGTGATGTTCGACGGTGACATCCATCTTTGTAATGTAGGCTACAAAATCTGCTTCAAAATTCCAGCGCTGTCGTCATCGTGTAAAGCCCGCCCCAACGTTTCTGATTGGTGCCTCGATTTCAACGGATTGAAAATGGGCTTGAATGAGCTCTTTGCCAGACTAACTTTCAGTGCAAATCTAAATTTGCCGGAAGTTGTCTGGGTTTTCCCTAGTCTAGCACAGAAATTAATTTTTTAACGAAACACAGAAAACCCGAAATTAACGTTTTCATTTAGCCCGAAAATTGAAACCGAAGTATTGATAATTACATTTAGGTAATTCATCTCTTTATGCTGTTCAGAATGTTTTGTTCTTAGGCGATAAAATAAAACTAGTCATAGTAAAGGTTTTCAAAAAGTAACAAACCTATTAAAATTTCAGCTGCTACTGCTACTATTACATCATGTTTGGTCACAGTAAAGTGTGTCCACACTACTATAATGATTTGTCCACGTGAGAATGAAATAGACACTGACACAATCAAAACACATCATCAGAGAAGTGCTTATAAAATCAACTTTTGGTCAATTAAGTTAGTAAGTTAGTATTATTATTTTACTGTTATTTGTTTTGTAGGTGTGGCAGCAGATGCTTAGGATTGGAATAAAACCAGACACTCAAAATTACACCATACTTTTGCGCATAGCACGAGATTGTGGAATAGGTAATCCTGGTTTGGCTTCTACGTTACTACTGAAGCGAACGGAAGAAGTGACCCCAAAGCTCACCAGTGGAAGGAAAAGCCGTCGGACAAACGTCAAAGTGGGGACGTTGTGTCAGCCTTTAGATATGGATGCATTTGAGAATGAGCTGTTTGTAGACACACACAAACAGAGCCATGGGCAAGCCAAAGAGAGTGATTGCACCCTTCTAAACACATCTCAAGATGACACTCAAGTCCTGCCTGTATTATCAAGTGCCTCTCTGACCTGTCAATCACAGTTACCAACACCAAGTTGCCACCTCCCAAACCTTCTGGACCCCAGCACTTGCCACTCAGGTGTGGTTGCCTTGGGTCCTGTGGATAGTGCTTCGGATAGACTTGCTCTCATTGGAAATCTTGATGGCTTTTTGGAGAAAATGGCCAAGGATGGACTGGAGCCCAACATAAAAACCATCACATTATTGGCTGATGTCATGGAACCTGGTAGCCAGTCAATGCAGAGTTTGATTAATGTGGCAAAAAAGAGTGGTGTCAAGCTTGATGTGACATTCTTCAACACTATGATCAGAAGGATGGCCAAAGCTGGAGACTTGCATGGGGCTAAGGTTAGAAACTCAATTAATCATAATGTTGCTTTTTGCTATTATTATTATATAATTAAAATTGCATAGATTTAAATAAAAGCATCTGCCAAATGCTTAAGTGAAAATGTAAGTACTACTTTGCTTTCTCTCTTTTTAGGCAGTAAAAGCCCTTATGGTTGACAGAGGACTGGCTGCAAACACTCAGACGTTCTGTAGTATTGCTTTGGCTTGCCGCAGACAGAAAGATGCGATACAACTCTTTACTGATATGGAGGTATGAAAAACAATTCCATTCTTTTAATATTTGTTGGGTGCTCTTTCTTTTACTTCGATCCGCCCTTATTTTTGTTGTTTTGTTTTGTGCAGTCTTGTGGACTTGTGCCGAATGCTCATGTATACAGTGCCCTGATCGCCCAAGCATGTAAGCGTTTGGACTACGCTTATCTACACGAACTTCTTCTACACATGACCAAACTGCAGGTGCCGCCCAATGACGTCATCATCAGACAGCTGGAGTATGCAGCTCAGTATCCTCCTTCTTATGACAAGGTTAGAAAGTGAATCAGGCAATCTGATATCAACCAAGATTTGTGTTTTGTAGCATTTTGTAATACAACTTGTGAAACCAGGTCAGTGATAAAGTAATAGTAATGATAAAAAAGTAGGATTTCATGGTATTATTCTTATGGTAATTTAATAAAAAAAACAACTAAGCTTCAGTGAAATTAAAAACATGCAATTTGTGAATGTTTTTCAGCATGTTATTGTGCAAGATTCTATATGGACATCCATGGATTAATTATGCCTTTTATATCTTTCTTTCTTCAGTTAAAATCACGGAACATATACCTGGACAAGATTGATGGATTCCGTGGTTTTTACAGAAAATGGCTGGAGTTCATGCCTGGTCAGGAAACTCCACACCCCTGGGCAAAGTATCGATCCCCAAAACCGGAAACAGAACAAGATGGAGTTCTCGCCTCACAAAATCAAGTTTCTGAATAAATCAAATTCCTGAAATCTGTGTGTTGAAGTGTATGAGGATAATCTGAGGCTGATTTCATGTATTAATTGTAGGTATGATTTATGTACATTAAATCATTGTATTTATTTTAGTGTTTGTCTCATTTAAAAAAATCATCACCATAAAATGACACATCTTTATTCAGGATGTGACTAAATTAGTGAGCTAGCATATTTCATTTGGGTCACGCTCTCTAACCTTGAAAGGCAGATAGCTTGCATTTGTCCACAACAACAAAAAACAATGTAAAAGCATATACATTTCAAATGGCTTGTAACCTCCAGGATTTATGTAATTGCTTTCTCATTAGCTATAATTGGAGAAAAATCTAATATAAAGATTGAAACTGCTACATTGAAAAGTCTAGGCATTTTATAGATAATCTACATGTGGTGCTATCCTGTTGTAACAAAAAAAGCAAAAATATGATGAACTTAATTAAAACATTTTTTAATTAAGATTAGTTAATGTAACTAAATACATTTTTAGATTTATTGGGACCCCTGTGGGAGTTTGCTGAGGCTCTGTGATTTGAGAACCACTGATGAATTCAGTAAAATGGATAGCTGTTAAAATGTACAAAACATTTAAAACGAGCTGCACACGACATTTAACTGGATTTGCAATTCTCCTAACTGACAAGAGTGAGATGTGAATATTTTCTATCTATGATACACAGATGACAAATTATTTTTGGTGTGTATTTTGAACAGAAGGAAGTATAGTATTTTTTATTACAAATATACAATTTTTTTGTGTGGGATGGTTTGAGAGCAATTTGAGCTGAGTCTGTACAAGTTTATCTTTGAATAGTAGTCTGACAGTAGTAGATTGAAAAAAGTGTATTTAAATTTCATCACTGAGTGGTCAGACATTAATTTTAATTTACTCTCTTGATTGAAATTTTGTATCTCAGTTTTCCTGGGGTACAATTTTTTTTTTTCCTTTTTACAAGAAAGTTGGCAGTGTGCCGCCTTTAAAAATAAACCTAGAAGGTTGACTGGAATGGGGATGGGCCAAAAAAGAAAAAGCGAATATTTTATTTATTTATTTATTTATTTATTTATTTATTTATTTATTTATTGCAAAGAGAGAAGACTTTCTACAACCGAAGTAGGAATCAGTAAGTGCGTGACAAAATACTGTATACTGTATAGAAAGAAAAAATATATATATATAAATTTCAAAGAAAAAAAATATAAAATCAACACTACTGCTGATTTTGTAATGCATTGAATATAAAAGGAATTAAAATGAAAATTATTTAAAATTGAATTGGGGGAGGGCAGGACTTTTTATCCGTTTACTGTCATTTCCGGTGTGCCAGAGTGACGTGAATCAGCAAAAGCGCCAAACTTTGAACGCACGCAGTCGATGGTTAATTTCGACAAAATATGTAAGTTTAACTATCTAAGTTACAGAAAACTCGAACAAAGTAAATGTTAAAGTATTTTTATACGAGACACACGCAGTGTTAGTTGAGTTAGGCTGGTATTTGAGGTCGTTTCTTCTCATTGTTTGTCATGTTCCAAAGGACGCAGGACCACATACCTATCATCATTTTGAGCGATGATGACGATGATAATGGTGACTCCTTGATGGCCCTCAACGATTCCTCTTTGTTTATCGTTGAAAATGAGCGGAACGAAGCAGGTACTCTGCGTTACACACGTTTAATATTAAACAAAACTAAAAGTGACCACTGACCATTCAGATATGCACCACAAAAATGTTTTTTGGACAAATAGTATGGCAATACCATGTTTTCTCTAACACGAGCTTTAGCGTTGTCATGGTGGGTTATCAAAATTACCATGTTAATAAATATTTTTTTATATACCATGGCAGTACCTCTTTGATATACCTTTGTATACCACATGGTTATCATTCAATACCATTGTCATCTCTCTGCTTCTCTTTGTTTCTGTTTATCTCAGATATATCCAAACATATTGAGGAGTTGGATGAGGACTTGGCCATCACATACTCCCAAACAGCAATAGTGCTTCCACATGCTAGATACGACTGCACCCTGGCTTTCTGGTCAGTAAAATGAGTGTGAGGCCACTGTCCTGTGAAGGACTTTTTTTGTCTGTGATTGTTTATGTGTGTCATTGTGTGTTTGCTTGTTCTAGTCGAGCAGAACAGGATGTCTCAGGACCTCTACACAAAAATGCGAAGTACTGTGATCAGTGTTTTTGCTACGTCTGTGACAAACTGGCCTCCACGGTGAGTTCACTGGCTTCAAACCTAAAAATCACCCACAAAGACTTACTTTCATATATCTAGGGTTTATCTTATTTACTAAGGGTATAACAATATATCGTGGCACAATATATTGCAATACAAAAATGCAACAATATGAATCATTCATTTCCTTTGGACAGTTTCTTCGTTTGGTGTGTGGATGGATACTAGGCCTGATTTGTGTTATTCCCTCTATACTATACCAGTCTAAAAATAAGGCCACTTTGGTGTTTGTGAAGCATTGGTAAAGTGCTATGACTTGTGTTTTAAAGTGCGAGTTTTGGACCATCCCCGGCATTTGCCACTGTAATAGCCATAAGCACAGCGTCTACTGGAAGGCCCTCCGGGATAAAAGCCTGATGGGATATCTACATGAGCTGAACTTCTCCTTTGAGCCACTGGATATGGATTCAGATCTACGACGTGCAGGTATGTTCTCTCTCTCGCGATTTAAACTGCAGATTTATTGTGCCGTAGAATAGGACCTGTGCCAGCCTAAATATTTCAATTGTGTGTTTGTGGTAGAGGCTTCACTGCACAAATTTGCTGGTAGTTTGGCAATGAAGTATGCAACTTTCTTGTTGGGGTTTGAGAATTCGAACCGTCCAGGCTGTCGGTGCGCCTGTCACTGCAACTATGATTACACTACACAGAGTCAAGCCTTTGGATGTAAAGGATGCCATAAACATCACTTAAAGATTCTGGATTTCGAGTGAGTGGTCCTCCTTTTATATTATTTTTAGTATAATTTTGCCATCTGCTTTATAAAATTGGAAATCGCCAAGTCGGTCACAATTTGGTTAATTTGGGTAATGTAGGTGCAATTGATAAACTGTAAATTAATTTCAGAATTGTGTTTTGGGTAAGAAATTAACATAACACATTGATTGTTATTGCAGCATAAGTAACTAGATTTTTTAACATGACTAATAGTAATAGTGATTCTTAAGGCTGAAATACACAACACGACTTTGAGCTCAGTTTGCAGTCTAGATGAGATTGCCCGGAGTCTGCAGGTTTTGGGCAGTCGGGGTTGTCCGAATTCACAGATAATCACATAGTGTATGATGGGCACTGGGCAGAGACTCTGATTTTTAGCTTCAGGCTGTGATTTCATTTTATCCAGTTGGAAGATATCAAAACGTTTGACATTTTGAGGCGATTTGAGAACAAAAATATGTGCACTAGTAACAGAACATCAAATTAGCCTCAATATTTTACTCATTGGGTGCTTCTCAATTCTTATTTGTGCATCCTCATTTCCTTTCCTCACATCCCAGCTCCACCCCAGTAGGATGCGAGGGAAGGCTGTAAGGAAAGAAAAGGAGGACAGATGAAAGCTTTTTTATGCATTAGAATACTTGATCATCTTGATACTTGATAATGTGCAGGTCCATGTTTGTTTCATCTGTCATGCATCTCCAAGCAACAAGGCGTGTTTCTGTGTGCATTTGTTGAATTCGGAAAGTCTGGTGGTTTTAGCCCAGTTTTTCCACAGTAACCATTTACAAAGTCAGCAAGCGTATGATGCCTGGTGTTTTAAAAACTGTTCAGATTTTAAAAGTCGTGTAGTGTATTCTAGCCTTTCACGATCACTATGCTATACTAAAGTTGTTTCTTTTCTCTCTGTTTTTTGCAGTTACACTGCTGTGAGCCAACATATCAATATGTTTTTTAATGAAGCAAAGAAAGAGAACCCAAAGGCTTCTGTTGTGATGCTGTTAGGCGCTATCAAGCTTTTCGTCACTCACACTGTTCCTGGGTAAAATATTATACACTGTTGAATACTCTGACCCCTGGTTATGGTATGTAATTCATAATCTTGGTTTATGTCTCCCTTGCAGAAATGTACATGCTGCTACCACTGTGTCTCAGACCGTGTCAATGTTCCTGTGGAGGTAGGCTAATGCTACAAACTTGTACTTTTATGTTTACTTGGAAAGTTCCTTTTGAATTTTCCTTATAAATTGTCTGTTTGTCTTCCAGATTTATGACGAAGGTGTGGACGCTTTTGGTTGACTTCGATTTTTCCAGCACTTTCTTAAAGCAACTGGACTTTTTCTTCCTGGGGCTTCCTCTGCCTTCTTACTCCACATTGCCAAAAAGGTAACAATACATTCATGTGTTTGGAAAAGCCATGCACTTTTTGCTTCTTGAAGAAAATTTCATCCAAGATGATAATTTCTTTTAGTTTCACTTCATCATTTGCTCTGACTGTGTTGTTTCCTAGTTTTAAAAAAAAAAAATGTTTCTAATATTTTACTTGTTAATAATACAATAATTGTTCAGTTGTGGTCTGCCATTGCTTTGTTGTTTAATGATTAAATTAAATTCTTTTCTTTCATTGCAGTCTGAGTGTGCTTCCTTGGGATGACCCCTTGCTTTCTGGTGTGATCAAAGGTCAAAATATCTCTGGAGAGAGGCATGTCAAAGGTCGAAAGCCTCAAGTCTTGTATGAACCTCTGTGCGTGGTTCAAGCGAGAGTCTGTAAACTTCAACAACAAAACAAGTAATGGCTCTTCCTTAGTCTACTTTTTGTGTTTTATTTACTCCTTATCAAACCTCTTAATTTACTGCAAGGATGTATGAAATAAACCTGCACAGAACCAATCACAACACACTGGTCCAGCACATTTTGCTTTTTGGAAGGAGGGGCTTCATGGAGACAGGAACTAATCAGAGCTTTACTGACAGTCTGGAAAAGAGAGGTGCTGTAACAATCTAATATATGTGGATTTTTTTTTTCCACATAGAGGTCAAGGTAGCACTTACTGTCTCCCTTAGGATAAATTAGTTTTAGATTAGAGAACTGCTGACATATCAACACATGTAACAAAATATTAACAAACATTTCAAATCATAAAAACAGTACATCTCATAACACCACCCTCAATTCCTGTCTGTTGTACCTGCTACTATTGCGGTCATTTAGCTTCCTGCTGCTATTGCTCATTAATTAATTTAGCAGACAGTGATACAAAAGAATATTTGTATCGGTTATACTTGAACAATTGAACCCTGTATCTCTGACCAGTTCATCAGCGCATACTCTGAATACAATACATGTACAATAAAATCCTGTAAATATACAAGTAAAATATATTACATATTACAAACATTTTTTGGACTTTCAAGTATGAAAACCTATTTATGTAGACCCCCCAAAACAAAAGCAAGACTTTATAAAAGGGCTTAATACTGCCTTTTTAAATTCATTCTGGGGATTATTCCTTGTAAACAGCACAGAAAATGTAGGGCAAAAAGTTTGTACTTTCTTTGTAGGGCCAATGATTATTATAACAATCTACCTTTTTTTTAACACGTTAGGTACCGTGAGCTGGCTCGCTATCTGAAAGTTGTCAGAAGTACGAATCATCCCACGTGAGTGCCAGCTGTATTTCATGAACGTTGTTGTCATATAAGCAGAACATTTTTACAATTTATAGTACAATCTTTCATTGAGTATCTGTCTGTCTGGAATTTAGGCTGCAGAAAATGAGAGACTTGGTTCCCCTCTACCTGTGCAAGGTACATTGGAATAAAGCCTTTTCCTTCAGTGCTTTCTCTACCTTAATATACTTTAGTTTTATACATTTTAAGTCCGGACTCTTAGGAGTTTTCTAACTTTGATGCAGAGGATTTGTGGCTAGTCAGTGTGATGATCTACACACCCCTACAAGAACACCTCTCATAAAATATAATTGATCTCTTAAAATATAATTTGTTAAAGGTAAATGATCGTGACTATGTAAATGCCTTGTGTTAAAGGAACAGTTCAAAATGAAAATTCTGTCATTTACTCGCCCTCAAGTCGTTTCAAAACTGTATGATTTTTTTTTCTTCTGCTGAACAGGAAGATATATTTTGAAGAATGTCAGAAACCAAACAGTTGATGTACCCCATTGACTTTCATAGTATTTCTTTTCCCTAATATGGAAGTCAATGGGAAGTCAAATCAAACGATCTTCTTGAAGATAAAAAATCATACAGTTTTGAAATAACTCGAGGGCGAGTAAGATTCTCATTTTTTTAAGTTAACTATTCCTTTAACTGCATTCCTGTTATGTTTGTGTGTTTAGGTTGCCGACTACAGTGGTGCGGTCCACACAATGTTATCGCCAATGCTCGGTGCCTCTTGTCCCGCCTCCCGACTCACACCTGCACAGTTCAGAGCTTACCTCAGAATTTTTACATCAGGCCAAGTCCCTGATATACCCCAACAGGAATTTGACCCAGGAAATGGCCAGATTATCACACCTGATCCTTTACTGAGCACCAAGTGGACACTCATTGAAGGTAGAGAATTTACCATGTTTATCTAAATGGTTAGCCTGGCTCTTGTTTTCCTGCATTTTTATGAATCTTCCCTTTAACATCATCAACAAATAATGAATGTTTATGCTGAATACCAACCCTGTTCTTTCAATAAAGGTTCAAATTCGTTCAAGAGGATGGAGGTGTTGAAGTTTGCACTGAGGGTTCTGGACTGCAACGCTGCTGTTTTTACAGATGTAGGTACAATTTTATATATTGTTTATTTTATGTAACTTAATCCACCTTATTTTTTTAATGTAAGAGCAGGCACTGCCATTTGTAAATTTACCCTATGGTTCTGAATATTAGATGACCCCCCCCCTTTTCAAGATTATGTACCTTTTGGAAAGATTTTTTTGAAGACCAGATCTTGTCTATACTAAGAAAATACTTTATTTGAAAATAATTTTCACATTGCACATTTTTCATATTCAAAATTATTTTTCTGGTAAAATGTAGCAACAACAATCACATTCAGAAATAAACACTTTATAGCTACCATAAAAAATAAATTGAAGTTCTCATTTAGTCGATTTCACAATGACTGATTTCTCACCTTTATGTACAGTGACAGATGTTGGCATGTCAAAAAACAGGTATTTGATACGTATGATCTGATCCAGGGGGATATGAATGTTTTTTTCCTTTGGTCGATCACATAATGCTGGAGTTCCTCCTGAAGTCGGAGGACTAGCGTTAATCCATTACGCTGCATCAAAATGGCCGCTTCGAGGATATTGACAGGCAAGTGCGTCAATACGTAGCCGAAATAAGAAATGGTGAGCCTCGCTGCTGCTGGGTATGTTCAGAATTTTCAATGCCTTCAGATGGACGGCAGCTCTGGTTATAGGCAACCCCTCATGTCTTTTTTCGGGCTACATACTGACACACTTTCCTGTTAGTTTCTTTGAACTGGCCACTTTTAGGACTGTTAGATTTTTTTACGAGTTCATCGTAACTCTTTTTGTGCTCGCTATCTTCTAACATTACACTCTGACACATTGTATTTCTTGGGTGCTTAGAGTTGTTTGACTCCTCTGCGTTTTTCAGTCCAGGGGGAAACACTCATTTCACACATATTTGGCACTCTCCAATTTTGACATAAAAGTTTAGACCCTGAATATAAGGTGACACCGTTTTTATTATTATTATTTTTTTTCAGATGTATTTCCAAGAGAAGAACATTCTTAAATTCTGATCAATACAGTATATTTATCGCTGGCCACCAAACTATATTTTGCTTTATTTATTAACATTCTGACAGTGTTTAGCTGTTGCTTATTGAGTGTGTTCACAACAGTTCAACCTATCATAAAAACATCAAAACCCATTGTGATCTCATATTAACTCTTCATGTGTGCTTGTGAAGTTGTCAGTGTGTACTTTTCTACTCTGGTGTCTTTTATGATGAATGTCTCTTTGTAGTCAGAAACCTGGGTGTATCTGCTAAGCGTTGTCAGTTCCAGTTTTATTACTCCAGATGGTCATGTCGTTGGTGCATTCTATGCCGAGCCTGACGTCACCTTTCAAGTGGTGAGAAGAGTGTTTATCTTGTCTGTCAGGATGGAAAACATACTGAGATATTTTGGAGACACAGATGGTTGTGTGTTTCTGTTCAGGTGACCAAAGACACTGCCAATACAATTCTCAAGGAGCTGACACTGACTTCCCGTATACAGATCCCCAAAACCTTTGAGAATGTGAGTTTATTGAATTTCTCTGCAGTTTTTTTTTTATTTTGTGTAAACCAGGGATTATTTGTGACTGACATGTATGTGGCAAATTGCATTTATCTATAAAGCAGTGTGCCTAATATAAAACTGATGCCTAATATGGCAGTATATTTTATGATAGTAAATGAGAAGCACAAAAAACGAACAACAAAAAAAAAAAACATAATTCTTCTTAGGCCTCTGAATAGGCATGGCATATATTAAATAAATTATGAAAAATAGAAAATACCCAGATCTGAGGCAGATCAAACCAGTTATATATTATAGACCATTTTGCAAGATGTAAACAACACTGGTCTAGAAACACTTCCTGTTTCAGTTTGTAACTGTTTTTTTTTTTATTTCACATATAAAGAAAACATCTTAAAGATGTTTGTTTAACTTTTTGATTCAGTTTTATATGTTCTGTTGGTTGTATTTTATCCCA
>JAOTRC010000012.1:6431562-6442012 GCA_027497675.1 Cyprinella lutrensis | reverse complement strand
AGTACCTACTCTTTTAGCGCTCGATAAGTAAGTACTTATTGAAATTAAGTACCTACTCATTGAGTATGCGGTTTGGAACGCAGCCCAGTTCTCAGCTCTGGAAGTGCTACAGTGGTACCCCTTTTGTTTTGTTTTTTGTGCAAAAAAAAAGTTTCTCCAATCTTCTCAAAACTCTGGATTCCGATAGAGGGCCAAGAGACTTTGACTTGAGTGCAAAAATGGAGTCTCTAGACCCTTCCATATTGAGATCCCACGTAGGATTTATGCCATTATAAATATCTCAATATCTCAGCTCTGGAAGGGTCTAGAGCATCCATTTTGGCACTCAGGTCTAAGTCCTAAGGCCCTCTATCAGAATCCAGAGTTTCAAGAAGATCAGAGCAACTCAAAATTTTGACCCGAAAAACAAAAACAAAAAACGACAGTGGTACACCCGAGTGCAAAAATGGAGTCTCTAGAGTAGACCCTTCCTGAGCTGAGATATTGAGATATTTATAACGGCATAAATGCTACGTAGGATCTTTCGGGGTCCGGCGCGCTCGTCCGCTAACCCACGTTCGTTTGCCTACGAATCGAAATACAGTGACTTGCTGACAACCGTCCTGCCACTGCCAGTACTGTAAAAATACAAGAAAACACAGGATGCACACAGGAAATGCCTCTAACATGAATGCATTGATTGATTCCTAGGTTTATTTTGTTATGAATAAACATAACATATGCAATATATAAAGGAAAAACCTTACGATTAATGTTGTAATCTTATAATGTTCAAGTTTTTGTTCTAAAAAAAGACAGATGCACACAGAAAATGACTCTAATATGACCAGATTGATTGATTCGAAGATATTTATTTTGTTACAAACAATGTGCATTCTGTAATACAAAAACCTCAAAATTATAGTTGAAATGGCATACTGCTGGAATTTTTTTTGACCTTGAGAAAAAGCTTAAAGTACAGACCAACAAATTTTCCCTTCAGAAACATTAACTTGTTACTTTTAAGGAAGGTGCTGTTAACTGTAGTTCAAGTCTAACGTGGCCACATCTTTTTTTATTTGACCTTTCATAAACCGTGACTTGTACTTATTGTTTTCTCACATGATAGCAACGCAAAGGGGAAATTAGCATGCAAACGTCAATAACAAATGGGTGAGCAATCCGTTCTAATGAAGAGGAAAAGCAGAAGTATCACCACAAACAAATGTGAAAATTGTGAACAATCTTTTTATTTAGACCTGCATCCCAGTGGTAAATAAGAAATCATGTCGATTTCATGTAACCTTATTAGTGGAGTAGGTTTCACTAAAATACGATATTTGACTCTACCAATATTTTTATTATTTTTGCTTAGTATTTAACCAAATTTGGCAAGTTATCATAGGGTGTATATATGGAACCTGCATCACATTAACTTTTAGTTTACTTCTGTCTCTTTAGCCATGCTGCTATTGACAAAATGTGAGCAAGGAGGAAAAACAATCCTTATGAAGGTTTACCCCAATCAAACAGTATTTTGCTACTTTGTAAGCAAGACTAACAAACAAAAATTGATATAAAAATATTTTTGCATTACTGCTTTATTGTCTTAATATTGAGTATTTGCTTCTTCAGTCAACATAGCCTCACACCATCTACGATTACTGCAACACACACACACACCGAGCTCATAATAAAAATACATCTGAAGTCACAGACAGTCTAAATACCCTTACACACACACAAGCAGAAGCTCAGAGTAAAGATGTTTTATGAAATCTTTCACTTCTTTCAAACCTACATGTAAGCAAAGTGCCTGACTAGGATAGTGCTGGATAGTAAAACGATGCCTGTCACTTCAAAATCCCCTCTAAAGGAGCAGGTAAGCAGAAATTCACATCAGGGGACTGTGAAGAGACCGTCCAATATTACATTCTTTGTTTAAGATGCATTATTGCCAGTTGCCATAGAGATAGATGTTTTGAGAGATGTAATACTCTGTGCACAGGTATAGAAGTCAATCAAATAAGCAGTATCTCAGGTTCAGTTATGGCACAGTAGAGCATGAAGCCCATCTCGTCAATGTCATCCTCAGTAAATCCTTGAAACAAATTCACATTGGGTTTAAAGAAACTAGGCATGATTCCAGTCTCCAGGTATCCGATTAACTCAGCAATCGCCTGCAGGAACCTATCAGCAAACACCGATTCCGACCAATCAGTTTCCTTTTCACTCATGTGTAGAATGACATTGCAAAGATGGCTACCGTTGAGCTTGCGTAGTGCAGGGCAATTGCGGCACGCAGCCTTTAGTGTTTTCAGACACTTCTTTCTGACCCCCGAGTCTGCTTTGTCAAGAGCTGCTAGTCTAGTAGTTTCGTTGGTGTATAGACTCTGGTACCAGACGTAGTCAAATGACCCAGTGATCTCTCTCTGCGCCGTAAGCATCATCTCGCTAAGGCGCACTGTTGGCAACACGGTAATATAGAAGCGTTCCCCACTGTCACAACTGCTTTGGGTTAATCCTTGAATCTCCAGTTTGAGCTCAGGAGACCCAAGCACCGGTCGTACCTCGCACTCCAGGGTTCCGGTTAACGAAGGCCAGTTCATTGATTCCATCACAGCCTTACCTAGTTGCTCAGAAACAAGCCGTGACGACAAGTATCCACCCAGTAAATGTCGATCCCAGTAGCTCCGTCCCCTCGGGAAGTACTCCAGGTTTTCACGCCGCACCATGCAGAATTGAGGGTGACCCAAAAATGTGTCCTCTCCGGCAATAGGAATCCACAGATTGGACTCCAACTGTAATAAACACATTTTAGAAACAGCTTCAGTCCAAGTCCAAAGATCCAAATGGTGACATTTGGGAAAGTTAATTGATATGTAACTTCCTAATATGATCTAAATCAATTTTGGTCAATAATTGACAAATATTGTAGAAAAGGAGTCATCAAAATATCTGCTCATTTAAAAAAAAAATATTAGTTTTTTTAGACTTATTTTAATAATAAAAAAATAATTTTTTTGAATTGTATTACTATTACATCATCCCCTGAACTCTGCACGACCAAGGAAATCAAAAGAATAATTATATTTAAAAATTGTGAATGTTGGTCTAAATAGGATATAAACCAATGTTGATAATTTGAAAAATGCTGAAAAAGCACATGAAGGACCTAGAAATTATTATAAAATTTTTGTAATTATTAAAAAAATATATATATATATACACACACACACTGAAATCTTAGAGAATAAAAAGAATAATTTTAATATAAAATTGCAATGGCTGGTCAAACCAAACCAATTTTGGTCAACTTTTTATTTTTTTTCACCAAAAACTTAAAAACAGCAGTTTACAGTTTATGGAGTATAGTATAATATAATATAAATCAATAGATATTAAATTAGTCCCAGAGAATTAAAATATGTAAATATTTATGTAATATGTAAATATCTTTTTAATAAAATATAATTTATATATTTAATTATCAACATATAAACTCCAGGCTAGCTCCGGATATCATGGTATAATTGGTCTTTAAGATGTATGGAATAGCAACTATTGGAAACTATAGGATAAAATTTGCACACATGCAAGCACAAAGATAGTGGTCCAGCAGACCGAATCTTGATACCTGTAAAGGCACGATCAGACAGGCATGATCGGCTTTGACCACTTGCAGGTCGTCGAGCAGTGACCCCGCCAGCATCATGTCTCCCAATGGCATGTCCGGGTGTTTGGAGTGCAGGAAGGCCTGGATCTCTGTGGATATATCTAACGCTCGCTGCTGTGCGACAGACACCTCCTCCTCTGACAGACACACTCGTGTTCTGAAGTACTGCTGCAGACGCTCTGCAAACGTCATCACGCACAGCTCCAAGCGTTTCCGCCGTTGAGGTGGGTCAGCGTCACACCGCTGGGGTTCATGTGAGGGTAGGGGGATGGGCTGAGACAGTTCTGCTAAACACAAAAAAAGATTTCTACTTAAAACCACATTCACAACCCATTTTACGTGTTTTAGTGAAACGGGATGTTCAGTGATATCAATGCCCAAATTTCCATGGGCTATCAAGGTATACTATTCATTAAAATTGACATTCACAAGTCAAAGCTCTTGGTTTGGACTAACATGCACTGATGAATTGTGCACAATGAGACCGTAAATAGGGTACATTTTGATTTTTTGTCGTTGCCTTTCAGCTAGATGGGAAATACCTTCATGTGGAAGACTCTTTAAATATGCATGTACCTTTCTTGGTTGCGGCTGCAATCTGTTTCATGACTACTCCTTCAATACCCTTGTGGAGCAGTTTGGGGGAGGCACTAACCAAGCCTAACTCCTCCCAGCTGTCCGTCATCTTCTTGTCAGGCTTCTCATCAGGAGGCCTGCCAGCACGTTCTATCAGCTATGACGTCACAACAAGAAATAAGAGATAAAAAATCAATGAGTAATCAAAATAGCCATAACAGAGAGTAAATGTTGGGTTCTGGAAATAAAAATCACATTCATTTTCCTCCACTGGGATTTTTTTTTTTTACAATAACGTATAAACTGTTAAAGGCAGACCTACAGTGAGCTACAAGTCTTTTTTATTAATTAATGGTGTATGCTTCTGTTGAAGTAATCAGCCTACATTTTTTCTTCTTAAAAAAAAAAAAAAATAACATTTTGATTCTCTGATCATGAAAAATGTATTTTTTAACAGGAACTCCACTAACACATTAGCTGCCGTCCAAACCCTTCAAACAATGCGTGCCAATCTCCCTACACTCTCATATATATATATATATATGAAAGAACACCCTATTGAATGTTATGGTTTCACTTATCAGAACATAAAAAAAAATCTGGTTGTTAGCAGGTCTTAAAATTAAACAACACGTGACATATTACAGTGACGTGTCATTATTTATTTAACAAAAATAAAGCCAAAACGGAAAAGCCATGTGTGATAAACTAAGTACACCCTATGATTCAGTTACTTGTATAGCCACTTTTAGCTGTACTTTATCAGTCTCTCACATCGTTCTGGAGGAATTTTGGCCTTCTCTTCTTTACAACGTTGCTTCAGTTCATTGAGGTTTGTGGGCATGAGTTTATGCACAGCTCTCTGAAGGTCCTGCCACAGCATTTCAATCTGTCCAAAGGGCATTGTTCCAGAAGTCTTGTGGTTTGATTAGTTGCAACTTTGCGAATCTAAGCCCGGCCGTGCTGCCATGTTCTTTTTAGAGAACTGGCAACCCTTCTAAACATGCCATACTTGTTCAATCTTTTTCCACATCATTATATTGTCATTTAACATGTTAACTGAGGCCTGTAGAGTCTGACGTGTATCTGTCTCTACAGATCAATAGGGTGTACTTCCTTTTTCACATGACTGAATATATGTCACAGGTCATGACGTCCCAAACCTGAATGCACAAAAGATATTTTGAAGAATGTTGGTCAATGAGAACTGAAACTAGTTACCAGCATTCTTCAAAATATCTTCTTTTGTGCAATGGCATGAGGGTGAGTAAATTATGATAATTGTCGTTTTTGGGTGGACTAACCCTTTAAATCAATATTTTAATCCATCACATTTATTTGCAAACCAATTGTAACTCTTTTACAGTAATTACGTACACAGTCTTGTACCTTTGTCTTTTTGTCTGATTTTCAAATACTTTGTTTTTGCATGAAATCGAAGTTTGTAATGCTGTGATTGACCTCATAGTTGGTTGGTTTGATTCATGACTTCTAACTATTTAAAGAAACTTTAAATCCCTACGGAGAAAAAAAAAAAAACTTGTTGAACTCTATTAAACAAAATTATTTTTGACCAACCAGAATTGTGTGTGCAATAAACAACAACAAATGCTCACCCGTTTCACGGCTAATGTGGCGATACCCAGCATCGCAGCTCCGCCCACCCCCAGCACCAGCCGGGCATTGGACAACAGGAAATCAATGACAGCAGCAATTCCATCTTCTCCTCGCCTTTTTCCAGAATAATACATCACTTCCTATGTGAAAGTGTCTGAAAATGTCAACAAAGATTTACATTACCATTTGATTTCACACATGCTTCCTCAAAGTCTGAATAGCTTTTGAGTTTAGAGACTTGAAACAAAATAGATACTTGTAAGAATGTGTCATCTATTATTTTTGGACATGCATCATGATATTTATAGTACTAAAAACACTACAGGGCACTTTGGTGTACCATAGTATATATTAAAGTGCGATTATTATTGCTTTAGGTATTTAGATCTTCTCTATTGCAACATACATACATATTGCGAGTGTAATGGATTATTTTGAGTTGTGGGTGTTCAACTCAGTCATAAGTGGAGGCAGATGAATGCAAGCTTGTAGGGGTGCTTTAACTGGATTAAATGATTGGAGAAGTCCTGCATACATTACAAGAGAGAAACATGCCGTTTTCACTGGAGGGTTCAGTTATGACATTATGATTAAACATTTTGAGGTCAAAACATTCACAAATGAATTGTACACAACAACATTTAGAAATTTAAAGGGTGAATTTTCATTTAATTCTGGCTTTAAAGCACCACCACAGGACTCTTTAATGAAGGTTATTCCAAACACACATGGTGCTCATGTGTCCTACGTGACAGGCCAGGCATCTGAAGCTTCACTGTCTGTGGATCAGAAATAGATTTGGTAGCTTCATGAACTAGGCCCCAGCAGGATGGTTTACCAGGCCTAAATTTAGACCCATGTGGCTTGGTAACTGTCCACTTATTCATTTGATAATTTTACGATTTTCAGTCTCTGGCTGTGATCTACAGATTACAGTAATCTAAGGCTCAGACATGGATGAAAACAGTATCACATAGATACATACATTTCAGGCCTAATATTTTGTTATTGGAAAAAGGTGCTTAAAAAGTAACAGTAACAGCATATTGGTTAGACCAAAAAAGAAGAAAAAAAATCAAACAAAACAGCTTACCTATGCAGTATGATCCTGGTTATGGGGAAAAAGGCCAACTGGATTAATACACATTAAATGACACAAGACCTGCATACAGATGGACTTTAAAACCCAGATAACATGGATTGTGTTTTCCAGAAAAGACAGCTGATACTGATTAATGCTACCAACCAGTGGTTTAAATGTTAAATCGCACGCCTGCATATCACACGTGCAACAATGTATGACGTTTTTCCTCACTAAATATAATATAAAATCCCATTACTACCAAACAATCGAAACAAATTTTCAGTAATTCACAGAGGGCATAAATTAAACTGAAAACAACGGTGTATTGCTCTGTTAGCGTCTGCTAACTTGTTAGCTGTTAGTTGAATTCAGAAAACCGACAATCTTAAGCAGTCAACAACTTATAAACACGACTTAAACAGCTAACTTACCTTTTTAAGGTGGTATCAAATCAGAGCCATTAGCACAAAGTGTCGAATTTAGTACTTTTGTCTAGTACGCACTTGCAAACACAAACACATCCTACGTCATCACTATCCAGTTGATTGACGGACATCTAGACCAATGAGATGACAGTATCACTTGACGTCAGAGGGAGTTTCTGTGCACGTATCGGGCCAAATAATTGTTACGTTTTAACAGGAGGGTTCATACATATTATTTTATTTTCATAAATTATTTTAAATACTGTTCGTGTAGCAAGTTATAATTTTGATAAATTATATCGTGTGGTATTTTATTTTGTTACACCATGACACTTACTTGAGTGCGGATAATAAACGAAACGTCGTTCTTGAAAATAGAATAAAAATTGAATGGAGAACCAAAGCATTCTAAATTGAATAATATATTTGTGCATTAGCAAATGATTGTAAATAATGTAGTTTGTGATATTCCGCGAAATAATTTAAAACATTACCAAGCAATGTATTGTTATCTGTGAAGAATTGGTGTAAAGTTCTCTCGTACCATCTAGTGGACACATCCTTTAAAGGAGTAGTTCACTTTTAAAAAACATTAATCGTTTCGCTTGATAAGACCCTTATTCGTCGCCTGGAATCGTTTAAAGCCCTTTGAACAGTTTGCAGTTTGTACTTAAACTGTTTTTTGGACCTTGAACCGTTTGGTTTCCATTAAAGTACATTATATGACAAAAAAAAATTCCTGGAATGTTTTCATCAAAAACCTTAATTTCTTTTTGACTGAAGAAAGAAAGACATGGGTATTTTGGATGACATAGGGGTGAGTAAATTATCAGCAAAAGTTATTTTAACTACTCCTTTAATTTACAACCAGCGCTTGCAGAAATAACCTGTGGGATTTTATTGGGCAATTATTCAAGGTTGCATAGCCACACAAAATGTTTACATTTTGTTTTCTGTACCAAATAAAAACAGTGCACAGAGCAAATTATAACTGTTAAAACTTTCTGATGCATGTAAAATTACATGTAACCTGAAAATGATGTTCCTATTCCATATTAATGGACAAAGCAAATTGAACTGAAATATGAACTTTAAAATTTTTGAAATTAAAAATTAAAATTAAGAATTAGAAAAATAAAGAATGAAAATAGAACCTCCAAAACACAGAGTGCCTTTTAATCTTTTATGCAGCCAAATCTACTTCATTTGCTTTAAACCTTTAAACAAAATGGTCTTGTGTCAGCCTCATGAATACAAAGCAGTATAGTCTTTTGTAGTCATTCATATTTTTTCTATTAAACATACTGCAATAGGACACACTTTGTTCGCCACTTCCATTCAATCTCAGAACTAAACAGTATGAACATAAATAAAACATGAACGGTAGCCATCATGACAGTCTCATACAGCAGCTCTTGAATGACAGCTGTATGTTGGCATGAGTGAAGTCTTTTCATCAGAAGTAAATCATCTAAACAGGATGGTTGTCGAACAGAAGTAGTTACCATGGCTATACCACCCTTCACTAGGGGGAAAAAGCACTGAGAAGCTACTGGGAGGAAATCAAAGACACATTTTATCAACACGGTATTAACTTAACTGTCAGCGATTAACAAAGCGTGCGATTTGTTTTCCCTCTCGCTTTCTCTGACTTTTAGGATTTTGCAAAATTAAAACATTTCTGTAAATTATCATTCAATGGCCTTTTCTAAGCTTGTTTAACAATTTGTTAAACAAAATTCTTAAAGCCAGAAAAAAAAAAAAAAATCACCCAAGTTTACTTCTCAAAAATCTACCTTTGAAAAAAGAGGACCAACACACAGTTGTATTTGATGAGCTATATACTGTATGCATGATGACAGTTGTGAATTATGATTGAATTCCATGTCAGTTTAGATGTCTTTTTATTCCGTACATTTCCTTTAATCACACAGACCAAAATATAGTGGATATTAAAGTATCATTTTTGATATGTCTGAATAGATAGATCAAGCAGCCAGCGTCTAACGTCCTTGAGTGCACACTCACCAGAAGCATCTCTTCTACTGAGTCACTGTTGGCTTGAGCAAACGTAAAGGCGTCTGAGGAGTTCTGTTGCGTCTCAGTGACGCCTCATCTTAACTCGTCGCGTGGGTGCGTGGTCGTGTGTGTGGCGCGAGCCTGGCTCTCGTTCTTCAGTTCTCCTCCAGGAGTTTTCTGAACCGCTGTCGCCGTGACGTCTCTGTCGGGAGGAGAGCGAACGCCTCTGCAGCTCTTTGTCCATCTCTAAAATACGAGGCCTGAGGGAGGAAAAGTGCAAAATGCTTTTGAGCTAAATTCATGTGTGGAATGTGACAACTTGGTCTTGAAGGATTAGGTCACGCAGAAATGGAAATTCAATCATTTTCTCACCCTCATGTCCTTACAAACCTGTATGCTGTTACTTTATTCCCCCCATTGACAGTTCATAGTGACCCCAGCATAAAGGTTTGGAATGACATGAGGGAGTTCACTATTCCTTTAGTTGTAGTATCATTGTAGAAATACCCTACATGCTTGTCTCCTACTTTATCATTTAAAAGTACGGGGTCGCTAGGATTTTTAAAGAAATTTCTTTTGCTCACAAAGGCTGCATTTTATTTTATTTATTTGACCAGAAATACAGGAAAACATTAACAATAACTGAAAAATACTGAAATGGCTATTAAAGGAGTAGTAGCACTTTAAAAAATACTTTTGCTTATAATTTACTCACCCCCATGTCATCCAAGATATCCATGTCATTCTTTCTTTAGTCGAAAAGAAATGGTTTGTGACTCTCCTGTTCGGACTCGTTTATCAAAATGAATGAATCTTTTCCCGAGTCAATTTGTTCGTTGAATGAACCAAATGACACACAAAAAAAAGATTTGTTCATTTTGATGAATGAGCCCGAACAGGAGAGTCACAAACGCGCATCACAGAACAGAGCAAGGTGACCATTTGAGCTTATAAAACTTAAACTTTGTTGTTGTTTTTTTAATGAGCGATCGTTTCACTTGATAAGACCCTTATTCATCGTCTGGAATCGTTTAAAGCCCTTTGAACAGTTTGCACTGAAACTGTCTTTTGGAC
>JAOTRC010000012.1:6371830-6384008 GCA_027497675.1 Cyprinella lutrensis | reverse complement strand
AAATATTGGGTTAAAAATGTAATTTAAAAATTCAACCCAGTGGCTGGGTTTGTCCATATTTGACCCAAAATTGGGTTAAAACACCCCAGCATTTTTTAGACTGTACTTATTTTTCGGTGTGTCTTGGCAACTTGCATTTGTATATGTCTGCATGTACCTGGTTCAGGTAGTAATAGGTTTCAGCCTCCTGTAGGTAGAAGGCCCGTTTAATGTGAGTAGGAAGTCCAGCCAGCATCTCATAAAAGATGTGGTAGTTTCTCTCATCTTTGGCCTGCACACACACACACACACACACACACACACACACACACACAGTTCAGATAAGGTCCAAATGTCAGTGATAAATATAGGGCTCTTTTAGCCTTTTTCAAGTTAAAAGGAAAAGAAACAACCAACCTGAAAAACGATCCTGGATTTCTCCAGTAGATACTGCGAGGTTATGGCACCACTGATCACCCCTCTGATACGGACAAAAATAAACACAATTGCCCTTCCTGTGCCATCTCAATTGTCTTTCCATCTCTCTTCCTCTCTTAGCATAATAGCAACCATACTGTCCTACTTTCACACAAGCTCAGGCGGTACAGATCTAGTTCCCTTACAGTGTCGCCTCTCAAGCAACAGTTTCAGGCTAGAGAGACGTTAACAAGTTACGCAATGTAACATTCAAATAGTCTATTTAACATAGCTTGAAAGAGTTTTTCACAGCTCAGAAACGGAAGTAATGTACAATATATACAGTATATAAAAAAAGGAATACTCACTCCTCCAAAAAGACCTCCACATATTTCCCAAAGCGACTGGAGTTATCATTTCGGACCGTCTTGGCATTCCCAAACGACTCTAAAAGAGGAGCTGCCTCTAGAATCTGGACATTAAGCAACTAAAACTTACTTACACATGTATGCAGCAATGTTTACTAGGTTTGTGTTATTAGTCTATCAGCAAAAGCATGAATTTCACAGATTTACCTCAATCTGTGGAAAGCATTAAAGAGAAAAACAAAAAGGCAGATTATACATTCATTAACAAACACTGCATACATCATATGCATAGATTCAAACAAAATGTTGTGGATCCAGAAATGTACTTGCTGCCTATGATTTTGCAAAGTAGGACTTGTTCCTGGATCAACATCTTTTGTTGGACTGGAATAATAGGTTGATAGGGTATCTTTGGTATCTATCAAAGATACCCTATCACTAACAGTGTTTAGGGTGGTGATGGCACAGTGGATAAGAGCACCCTTCGTCTTCAGGCAGGAAATGCAGAGTTTTGACCCTCGGATTGCGAGCTATGGACGGGGCCTACGCCAATGAACTTTCTAAGTAAATGTATTTATTGTTAAAGTATTTATTCTCCCGAGTCTTTCTGGTAGAACTATCCTTATCCCTAAGAATAGGAGAACAAGGATGTTGATCCAAAAAGGATGTTGATCCACTAAGGATGTTGATCCAATAACATATCCTACCTGGCGAAATCACAGCAAGCATACAGAAGTGTATGTGGGGATCATTGTCTAATAAGATAATTTGGTCTGTACTTAATAATCCTACACACGTACCTGTTGTGTAATGTTCCTCTTATGGTGAATAGCAGTGAGGTACCTCAGAACCAGTTTGGTCGCCTCTGTCTTTCCAGAACCACTTTCCCCACTACAATACAAACATTTTACTGATACAACATTTCAGTGTATTATAACATCCTCTGCAAACGACACACACATGCTATCACCTGACCTGATAATGATGCACTGGTTTCGCTTGATGTCCATCATTGTTGTGTAGGCAATGTTTGCAATGGCAAAGAGATGACTGAAAACAAACATGTATAAGAGAGTGGGTCTATATACTGTTTTTTTTTTGTTTGTTTTTTTTGGAGGTAACAATAATCACAAAGTATTGTAAATGGATTCAGGATAAAATCTTCACCTTCCTTTCTCAGACTTTCAATGTACACCACCATTCAAAAGTTAAGGGTCAGTAAGAAACCTATTCTTTAGAAAGTATTTTATGCTCACTAAGGCTGTATTAACTTTAACTAACAAAACACAGTAAAAACAATACAATTGTGAAATATTATTACAATTTAAAATAACTGGGTTCTATTTTAATATATTTTAAAATATAATTTATTGCTGTTATGGCCAAGCTGAATTTTCAGTATCATTACTCCATTCTTCAGTGTCACATAATTCTTCAGAAGTCATTGCCTTATATGCGGATTTGCTGCTCAAGAAACATTTCTTATTATTGTTGTTGAAAACAGCTATTTGAAACAGACATCTTTTGTATCATTATAAATGTCTTTAATGTCTGGGTCTGCATTTTCTTCTAGCTTGTTTAATTTAGTTTGTGGTTTTCGAGAATGAAAGCATGTTATCTTATCTGCCAAACAGGGCAAGCTTCTACCAGGAGTTGACAAATAATAAAATCTATTGAGAATAGTTTTGACTGTGTTGTTGTGACTCACGGTGGGTTATCTCCCAAGCCATGGCCCTCGTACTGCAGAACCATATCTGTGCCATAGATGTTAAATAGCTGGTATGGATTCACAGATACCAGAATACTGCCAATGTATGTCTGCTTAGAAGACAAAGGAAATTCATAATGTAGTTAGGTTCACAAGACATATGAATAAGAGTGCTAAAGGTCTTGAGAAAAACATTTAATCAAACATTTCTTTTTAAAATAAAGTCAAAGTTATTCTGCTTAGTGGCCTGTCTAGTGAAGTATTTTCTGTAACATAGCATAATGGTGTGACATTAAGTGCTTCTGTCAAGAATTTTGCCAAGATAAGGGACTGTATAGTCCCTAATGTCACATGACCATGTCTATTCTTGTGCATATTTATCTACAAGCATTTTTTGAGCATACAAACATCCTTTAGCATTTGTTTATTATTTAGATTGTATGTGAATACTTAAAAAATATATTTATTATATGTTTGTGCAAAGTAATTAAAACTAGAATGCAAGACTCACATAGATAAGCTGTTGATCAAAGCGAGTCTTCAGGTTTATCAGTACTGCTGCCTCAGAAAGCTCTCTGCAAGAAATTGAGGAAGAATTATTTATTTTGATTCTATGATCAACTTTACACATACATTGCTATGTATATTTATGCTGACATACTCCATTTGTGTCATGTCCTCAACTCCATCCCCTTCCCTTTTTGTTCTGTAGCTGACAGTAGGCAGGCTCCTTATAGAATACATCTGTTTGAAAAATACAATTTGTGCTCATCAAATAAAAAAAAAAAATGCAATCTGAGAACATTCAAAGAAATTTGAGAAGTGATTCATTATATTATATTAGAGAAGATCTTCTCTGATGAATTAGGTCAAGTTGTCTTTTCTAGGGCTTGCACTACAATGATGCAGAGATGATTATCACTGGTCAGCAAGGTAACCTAAGAGGAGTTATAATCAGCCTTGTAAATCTCATCTGACATACAATGAAGCTGTAGACTGCAGCTTAAACCTGATGAAGATAGGTGAGCTTGGCTGGACCTTTTGTTAAAGGGTTAGTTCACCCAAAATGTTGTTCCAACCCTGTAAGACTTTTGTTCATCTTTGGAACACAAATCAAGATGCTTTTGATTAAATCTGGGAGCTGTCTCACTACTCCATAGGCTTCTATGTAATTGAACCTTGCCAGCCCAGAAAGTTAATAGAGACAATGTTTAAAATAGTCCAAGTAAAGTGGCTCAAGCATAAGTTTATCAAGCGACGAGAATACTTTTTGTGTATTTTTATCTGTGTTCACCTATATTTATCTGATTCCAAATGAATATTTACAACAGCAGAATTTGATCAAGTGATGAGAAGAAAATGAAAGCATGATACACTGTAGAGTTAGTATCTCTGGGGCAGAGAACATACAATGCATTTGGTAACTTCTGTTACCATTAGTTAAATAAATAAGCCAACAACTAACGTTGGTAATATGTCTATAGGGATTTACCTTGTCATACCACTGTCCTTTTGGCTCCCCTTCACGATCTGGTACCCATTGCAGCTCTGTTTCCCCTGGCCTAAGACCACCAGGTGGAGAGGTAAGGAATTCCATTTTCTCATCACGACTCATAGACCATTTGATGAGGTTCTGTACTGTATCATGAGGCAAGACTTTTTCTGCAGCCCACAGGTCCTCTGCAGTTTCCCCCTCTCTAGCATTTTGAGCCCAGTGCTCTTCTGGCCCACCTGGACCTTTCCGCTGTGGTGGAACCACAGCATAACGACCATCTGGCCCAATAATCACCTGTCCAGAGGATGTCATATAGTTGGAGATCCCTGAAGGTAGTTGGTAAGAGGCTTTCTTCAGGTTAGGATTCTTTAGAGCATCCATTAAATATGGTGAAGTGGGGACATTAAATCCTTGAGTGAGGGTGGATCCATCAGGTAACCTGTATGTGGCATTGCGAAGGTTTTGATTTAGAAGTGCCTTTGATAGATCTGGACCGGTTTTATGTCTTCGAGGATCTGCAGATATTACAGATCCATCTGGTAGCTGGTAAGTGGCCATGCGAATGTTTTCATTCCGCAAGGCATTTGAAATGTTTGGGCTACTTGGTTTATATAAAGCTTGTGAAATAACAGATCCATCTGGAAGCCTATAGGAGACATTCCTCATATCCTCATTTCTCAGGGCAGAGAACAAATTTGGGGATGCAGTTTTATAACTTGCATCAGCACTTATTATGGAGCCATCAGGTAACCTGTAGGTAGCATTACGAACATCCTTATTCTGAAGCGCGCTTGCCAAATTTGGAGATTTAACTTCATAAGCTGGTCCACTTATAATTGACCCATCAGGTAAACGATAGCTGGCATTTTTCATTTGTTGGTTCTGAAGTGCCGCTGATAAATTTGGGGAAGTAGGTTTGGATTGTCCATAGTCTGTTGTTACTAATGTGCCGTCCGGCAATCTGTAAGTTGCATTTCTAATGTTTTGGTTTTGGAGAGCATTGGCTAGATTTGGAGATGTTGGGTCCACTGGCTGATCAGTCATTATTATTGTCCCATCTGGCAGTCTATATGATGCCTTCCTAATATTCTGATTCTGAAGTGCATGTGACAGGTTTGGTGAGGTTTGCTGTTGTTGTCCTGCAATTACAAGAGTTCCATCTGGAAGTCTATAAGTTGCATTCTTCAGATTTTGATTCTGCAAGGCATTTGACAGGTTTGGAGAAGACGGTTGCTGTAAATGAGATTCTGGGTACATTAGTGTTCCATCTGGAAGTCTATAAGAGGCATTTCTTATGTTTCTGTTCTGCAAAGCATTTGAGAGGTTAGGTGAGAAAGACTGTTGCTGTCGTGGGTCCATGCCTATTATGGATCCAGCAGGATTAGTACCATACACTAATGTGCCATCAGGCAGTTGGTAAGTGGCACCTCGAAGTTGGGGGTTGTGTAATGCATCAGACAAAAAAGGAGATGTCCTAGGATCCTGCCTATGCCCTGGCACAGGTGCATAAGGGGAGACCATTCCCTGAACAGGTGCTCTGTATGATGCTTGACGAACATTTTGGTTCTGCAAAGCTGTTGAAAGAACTGGAGATCCTCTTGGACGATAGCCAGGGGGAACACGGGATCCCCTGCGACGTAAATGTGTTCGGTAAGAAGCATTGCGGACATTTGTGTTTTGAAGAGCATTAGAGAGAAGGGGGGCAGCACCTGGCTCTTCAATGTAATCATAGCCTGTCTCTCCCTGAGTATAAGGTGAATATGGCATCTGAAAGGATGATCTGTATGATGCATTGTGAAGTTGTGGATTGTGAATTGCATTGGACAGCAAAGGTGATGCTGGCTGACCTGGAACTTGTTCAAATGCTTCCATTTGAGGAACATATGGGGAAGAAAAAGACTGTTGTTCAGGGATCTCACCAAACTGAGCTACTTCAGGAGCATAAGGTGAACCTGGTCTTTGCAAGGGCGACATATAAGAAGCTTCTCTGAGATGAGTATTTTGTAAGGCATTCGACAAAAGAGGAGATGCCATCTCTGCTGTATGCTGATCCAGTACAACCATTTCAGGAGTATGTGGTGATTGTACTGGTTGAACTTGGGAAAAATTATCAGGATGGCTTAGGTTAGGGTTTTGCATGGCAAGGGAGGAAGCTGGTGAATGTGGTTGACTTGGAAACTGTGGAACATTAATGATCTCAGGAGCATAAGGTGACATAGGCTGTTGTAATGGCGAAGTATAGGTTGCATTATGGACTCTTTGATTTTGGAGGGCACTTGTAAGCATTGGTGAATGAGGTACACCTCTAGCCTGATCATATTCTACAGGGATAGGCTCTGCAACGAAATTTAAAGGAGATGCAAATGAAGCATCATATGTTGGAGGACCAGAAAGAACAGAAGTAGGCAAACCCCTGGGGGAAGGGGACCGTGTTGGTAATGGGGAACCATGTATGATAGATGGATGAGGAGAGGCTGGTCTGGAGAGATGTCTAATGGAAGGCTGGGGAGATGGAAGGGGCATGTGTTTTTGAGAAAGCTGTGGTGAAGGGGGCATCATGCCAGGTGCACGCCTAAGTGACTGTCTGGCCATGAGTGGACGGCCACGACCAATGGGTCTCTGTGGGTTTCTCATTGCATTGGGTGTTCCTGGAGGATTGAAACGACTTTGTTCCCTTATGCCCATCCTATGTTGACCTGAGAGTTGTGGGGAGGCTGTGAAGTCCTGTGGCATCATGGACCTGTTACTACGTATGGATGGTCTAAATGGCCGTACATTTTGTGTTGGAGTTCCAGTATGACCCCCTCGGCCAGGATATGGTTTCACAGCTCCCATGGGGATGTTTGGACGTCCCCTTCCTCGCAGTCGACCTCCAGGGGATCCAAAAGGTGGAGAATCCTTCATGAGGCGAGTGGACCTGCGGGAGAGGGTGGGAGAGGGGGATCTACCTTGCACTTGTGGTTGCTGGGCGTTTGGTTCCACAATAAAACTTCTCCGAGAGGGAGTAGGTGATGCTCTTTTTGCCATTAATGGTGACTGTGATCTATGAGGATCCCTCGGCTGAACACTGGCCATGGTTCGCATACCCATCTGAGGTGAAGAAGGAGGACTCATTCGCCTAAGTGGAGATGGAGAGGGTTGAAATTTCTTGGCACCAAATGGACGCTGAACTTGTGAGGGTGAAGAGGGTGGACTGGGTCTCCTTATTGAGGCACGAGGGGACTGTGGTGGGCTTCTCCTCCGAATAGATGCACGAGGGGAAGCTGGAGGACTGGTATAGCGTGATGGAGCCTGTGAGGGCATACGTTCAGGCATTGGCTGAGGAGATGGTGGTGCCTCTCTAAAGGATGCCTGAGGCTGCAAATGTCTGCGGACTGTTGGTGAAGCAGGTGGGCCTTCTCTAAGTGGAGCCTGAGACTGTAAACGTCTAGGGAATGTTGGTGAAGTGGGTAACCTTTCTCTTAATGGAGCCTGAGGCGGTAAACGTCTAGAAAGTGCTGGAGAAACAGGTTGGCTCATTTTGCGTCCAATTGGTGATGGAGGGTGTTGACTATGACTCATTGGAGAGGGCACACCTCTGGCTAGTCTTGGCGATAGAGGTGCTCCCATGCCTCCAATGCCACGCACAGAAGGCTGTGGGGATGGGCTTCTTCTCATAGGGAGTGGACCAACAGGATGCATGGATAGCTGTGGGGAGGCATGGGGGCTCGGTCTGCGTATAGGTACAGGGGAACGTCTTGCTTCCATTACCGGCTCTCCAAAACTTGCCATGGGATCCATGGTTACCATGGGTGACATAGGATTATACACAGGGGAGGCCATCCGTGCTACGGACCTCCTGCTCGGTGTGGGAGATGGTGGAAAACCACCAACTTGAGCCATATGTGGCATTTGTTGGTTGACAAATCCCTGGGGATTATTTGCTTGCTTAATTAACATGGCTGTTGGTGTGGGCACTTGAGGCATTGTGGGATGAAACATTTCTTGTGGATGAAACATTTCTTGTGGATGAAACATTTCTTGTGGATGAAACATTTCTTGTGGGTGAAACATTTCTTGCGGATGCATTGCCTGTGAAAAACCATCATTCATTGAGCCTCCAGGTATATATCCAGAATTTTCATACTGTATGTCTGACATTTCTTCAAAATCATATTGTGGAGGCAAAGGAGGAAGCTCAACATCAATCCTTTCCTTACCAAAAAGCTTAACCTGGGGTCGTGGGACTCTGAACTCCATGTCTCCGGGAATGGGCATAGACTCCATAGAAAAATCTCCATACTTCTCACCATAATTTCCATAAGCTTCTTCACCTTCCATAATATCTTGCATCGGATAACCATATGGATCATACATATTGTAGGAAGATTGCAGATATGGATCAACATCTGATTCACTGTAGTTAACTTGATAATCCTGAAAATAAAGATCCCCATAATCCCCATAAGCATCCATATATGGATCACCTGATATTTCGACTTCATATGGGTCACCATAGAAGCCCTGAAGGTCATCATAATTTCCAAAATGAGCCTGGGAATACAGATCCATTTCATTCCCATATTGATCATAAAGGTTCCCCATTGGATACTGACCATCATCATAGTACTCCATGCCATCATCGAAATATGGATCCAGTGGATTCTGTTGACCATAGTAGCCCATTTCCTGTGGATAATTGCCCATCAGATCCTGCACTTCATAGGGGTCATTGTAGTCCATACCATCATCATAAAATTCTCTGTCATCCTGCATGGCTGTGTGAGGATTGTAGTATCCATCCTGCATCTCATAATAGCCTTGATCACGTGATTCCATGTCATAATAGTTGTTTGGTTCCTCATATTGAGTGTATTGCTGAGGAAACGAAGAGTGTCCCTGCATTTGGGCATACTGTTCACTATACCTTTTCGAATGCCTCTGGACTGATTGTCTGTGAAATGCACCCCTATCCACCCTGCTCTGGTTATTATAATCATATCCTCCAGTGTCATGTTCATAACCATAATTGTGATACCCTTGAGGAGCTCGGATGCTAGCTTGGCGACTGTCCGCAGAATATTGATATTTTTTGTTGTTTTTCCGCCCAAAGGCATTACCCTTTCCACTCTGATGCCCCTTAACTGAGAGGAACCTCTTGGTGAGCCAGTTTGTTGCCCCGGCAATCTTACCTAACAATTGACCCCTAGATTTAAAGCCAGTCCCATCCCCAGCTTCCTTTTTCCCAAAAAGCCCTTTAAAAAATCCCGTTTTCTTCTCCGCTGTGTTAGAATTGCCACCTAATTTAATAAGCATATAGGTTGGCTTTGGGCCTGATGGCTCTTTTTTGTCCTTCTCTTTTTTCTTCTTTTTGCTGTTTTTGAAACGCATCATGAACTTTGGAGCATTTCTCAAGAGAGATTTTCTCCTTTTTTTCTTAAGCAAACGATTCTTCCTTTTGCCAAGTCCGAGAAACAGCTTGGAAGTGCTCTTAAGTCGCTTCTTTGAGCTCTTCCTCTTCTTAAATCCAGAGAACCTCATAAAGAGTTTTGAGGTATTTTTGAGTCCTCTTTTAGGTGGTGGTTCAGGTGGAGGCGCTTCCTTCTTTTTTGCTTTCTTCTTCTTTAAATCGTCCTCTGCTTTAGATTTATGATGATCTTTAGATTTTTTCTTTGCTTTCATATCCTCCTCTTCACTTTCCTCCTCATCTTCATCATCGTCCTCCTCATCCTCCTCATCTTCATCAGAATCAGGCTGTCTTGATTTCGACTTTCCCTTTGCAGTTTTACCTTTAGCATCTTTTCCACCACCACGCTTTCTTTTGCCTCCATCTGACTCTTCATCTTCATCCTCCTCGCTCAAATCTTCATCCATCAACTCAGCATCTGAGCCCTCATCAGATTCAATAACCTCTTTCTTTCCCTTGCCTTTATCCTTTCCCTTCTTACCATCATCTTTCCCTTTTCCCTTGGGTGGTTCTTCTTTTCCTTTCTTCTTATCATCCTTTCCTGCCTTCTTGTCATCTTTCCCACCCTTCTTGTCATCTTTTGCTCCTTTCTTGTCATCTTTTCCTTTCTTTTCTTCTTCCTTTGGTTTGCTTTTTTCTGGCTCGGGTTTTCCTCCTTTCTTGGCTGCTGATTTTGAATCTTTTTTGGCTGGCATTTTATCCCTTTAAAACCATGCTAGGCTACCGCCTTTCTGCAAAATGACAAATAAAAATATGATTAACAGAATCTTCATGAAAAAACAAACATTTTAAAACTACATTTAAAGACTGAAAAAAATGACACTACAAAAAATGTTTTCTTTACAAAACCAACATTGATCAATATATTCATAGGATATTTATACACAATTCATTAGCTTTTTCTAAATCCTCCCTATTTAGGATGATAAAGTAAGAAAATGATCTTACCTGTAGGGGAGTTCACTTTGTCTCTTCTCAGTACTGTCATAGATGAATTCAACACAGAGAGCACATAAATCTCTGTTCACATGGTTCCACACGCCACCGCACCAGACGTGGTCTAGAAAATGTATCCTTCTAGCAGATGTTCTAAGATAGAGATCCTGTGATGAGGTACGTTTGTATGTTTCTATAACCTTACACGCACTTACACACTCCTCTTCTCTTCTTATGTTGATCATCAAGATACTAGAGAGGCACACCTACCTGTCCTTCCCAGCAAAAGAACAAACAAATAATTCCAGCAAGTCATCAACGATGATATGCCATCCATGAGTGACTCATACAAGGACTGTGTGTCTGTGTAAGTGAGAGGATGTGCGTCAGGTTTTTAGTTCTGTTCCAGCGCTGTAGAAGGAACCTTAATTTGTCAGCTCTACTTGCCTTGGTGTAACTTAAGCTTGGGTCTCATTCCAGCATAAATAATGTAAGCACAGAGGCCTGTTACTACACAAGCTTGCACACACACTGTCACACTGTCAGTCAGACACACACACACAAAATTATGGTGGTGAATGCAGTTATGAATGAAAATGTGATTGAACTACTACACTCTCTCAACATTTGAAAAAAACAGCATAAACCTAAAACTTGGTTAAATGGTTAAATTTGTTAAATATAACTAACCTTAATAATTGTTAAATGCACAATGATTTTGAATGGTTAACAATCTAAAAAAATGCTAAAATGTGCTAAAAAAATCAACACACACATACAAAACAAAAACAAAAAAAAACCCTTTTGTTTGGGCCCATGGGCCAAAGTTGGTACATGATGACCTTTGATTTGGCCAGCCATGCCATTTCACAGGAGGGGGAGGAGGTTTAGAAAACAAAATCTAATTTATCTTTTTGATTGAAGGGAATGATTTAGAACACAATTTTTTGTGTTCTAAATATTGTTTTGGAACATATCCAAATACATTTGTCGAGATAGCGATAATTATTCCTCATTTAATTCACTTTCAATTATACGATACACCACCTGTTGAGGACTGAAAAGTAATGACTTGCTAATTTATAGGTTACTAATTAGCAGTTGAATATTTGATCACTAACAATCAAAGTGTCACTGGAGCACTCGGACAGGAGTAATTAAAAATATTGACACAAGGTTGTAACCATAGAAGTGACCAGGTCAGCGCCAAGAACTGGTGTTACCTGGCATCTAAGAACTACTTAAAAGCTGGAGGACACACTGACACACTCTAATTTCAGTGATTAAAAATGTAGCAGCTTTGGACCCAAATGGAGTAAGTGCAAAGGTGAATATTGACAATTATCTTTAAAGTTCCCTTTGGTGACCCACTGACATGACACAGAGAGAATTAAGGAGTAATGACAGAATATTCTAACTGTACATCAAGAAATTCTTAAAATTAGATGTGTGAAGACATTAACAACCTCTTTAGAAGCAACAACCCTTTAGCTTAATTTGCAACTTCATTAGCAAATAAAAAAGTGTTGATTTGAAGGAACCATCTTGTACTGTACAATGAGAGTACATAAATTAAATTCCAAAATAAATGTAAACATGACATTATTTATAAGACAACAATAAAGAATTTAAACTAAATGATTTCAAAACAATAAAATAACTAATATCATGTACAATGATGTATCAAAATCAAGTTAACATTGGAATTTAGTTCTGAGAAAGTCAATGAATGCAATGGAAAACGTTTAAAAAAAATTAAGAGTTGCTAAATTGCTTAATTGTCTAAATTATTTTTTAACAATTTAATATATTTATTTTATATATATATA
>JAOTRC010000012.1:6349601-6371730 GCA_027497675.1 Cyprinella lutrensis | reverse complement strand
ATTTTTGGAGGCGCCATACAGGAATGATGAGTAATCACTATGGTGTTGGCCTATAATTTAAATGCTTTTGAGTATGTTATACTGCCACCATATGGAGTACATTAGTATATGCCCAAAACATGGGGATACAAACCATTGAAATGAGATTGAAGGAGAGTCAGTGGGCGAAAGAGTTATGACTTGTAAAAACTGATGACTGCACAATTAAAATGACGTGAGGACGTTATTAGAACAAATTTATTAAGGCTATTGTTGTTATCTTTCTCTATAGCTCAATAAAAGTCATGGCAGCAGACAAAATTGAGGATAAATGATAGATGTGATAATTTCCAATTCATTTCTAATTTCTAAATAAGGTTGCCTTAGCTTGCTCAAAACCTCGCCAGAGGTCATACAAAAAGAAGTACCCGAAAGCAGGTACAGGTACAACTTTTATACAGTGGAAAACCAAACAAAGGCGAGCCGAGTCGAGCTGGTACTACTGTGTAGTGGGAAAAGCGCCATTTGTCTTTTGCCCACGTTCACCTATGTGGCCAGCCCGATGTCATCCCAAGGCGTCATATACTGACGCTTTTGCCAATGCGTAGACATCCAACGCACATGGCACAAGCACATTAGCGCAAAAAGAAATTACAAATCAGGATGTGTACCGTGTAGCCTACTGCCACAGTCTCTCTATCACACACACACACAAGCGTGGCATGGGCACTTTAATGTCCACTCCAGCATCAGAATGCAACCATTCTTAATCCTTAATTGTTGCAAAAGTTAAGTCACACACTGCGAAATTGAATGTGAAGTTAAATGGCTTGCATTAATTCAACCACATTTATAATTCAATATTAAACCCAAAATAGTTTTTGACTCACCAGTCGATAGATTATTTGTAGGCTACATAAAATCCATCCGCCTCCCTTTTCCTCGTACGTTGATCAACTTTGTAAAACTCGTCTTTACGGGCCTTCAGTTGCTGCATCCCTGCTATTAACTCAGATTTTGAATTAAAATCAAGCTTATAAATATATTCTTATCTTGTCACATAACATTTCACATATTTATTTACAATCTATTTTTGTAACCACCACACAAACTATGTAAAAGCAAAATTCACTTACTCGTTTTCATTTACTCCTTGGGCACTATTTTAGTGGATTAATAGGGAAAGTAATTAGAGAGGGAGATTTTGAACACAGCCAGGGTATGGATTAGGTATTTTTTTCATCTGTTGTAGTAATTCACCTTTCGGCAAGCCTCCAGCACCCCTGTCGCACGATATATAGGCTACAATCGTATCTCTGAATGAATCTATTCGGTGAAGTGGTTCAAAAGATTCGAGTCACTGAGATGAATCAAAATCCCCACCATTGTTTAAACACTGACAGGCGCGCGCCCGACTATGGGTGTGCACGACAAGATCGCGTGAACGCGCCCGCTCTCTTCTTCCGCAGAGTAGTATCGCACAGCAGCAGCAGTAGCAGACAGCGGGAGGATGGATGGAGCGGGCTCGTTTGGAGCGGGCCGAGCCGGTTCGGCCTTTGATCCGATCGCATTCGTCAAACAACCTCAGACAATCCTAAGAGTTCTGGCATGGGTAAGAGCAGCAATCACTATGAATTATAATTGGCAGATTATGCATTGCCGTTGTATAGTCCCCAAAGGAATATAGCTAATAACGGGTTGATTTTCCACGTCGCGTTTTATATTTGTATTTTTAGACAATTTGTATTACATTAAAGCAGTTTGTCATCATGTAATTTAATGATTGGGTGTTATTATAGGATGCTGTCTTCTTTAGGTGGACGCGCGTCAGATGTTGCTGTGGTAGTGACGCACGCATGGCGTGCGCGCAGTTTTTTAAATAGCTGTTGTGCCACTGGTTGCAATTTGGGTCATTCTTAAAATGTGGTAATAAATATGCGCCTTTTATAATAATATGATTAACAAAAATCAAGGGTGATATTTCATGAAAAAATATTGCAGGTTGCCTATTCTTCATTCTAAGCCTAGCCTATTATGAAATATGAAAGTTAAGAGGATGAGACTGCGCACATTCTGATGTCATTACTGTAAAGTCATTGATTCACCTCTAAATGTCCTGTTTACAATTGGTTTACTTACATGTCATTGATGTCTGGTCAATAGTGTTTTTTTTTTAACACAAAATATTAATAGGCTACCAGGTCTTATTTAAACACACGTGATTTTTTCAGCCTACATTTTCACTTATAACAGTACCTATACACACACACACACACACACATATATATATATATATATATATATACACTGTATTGTTTCTGTATTGTTTGACAGAAACTTTTCCCTTTTACAGAATCACGGTGCGCTTTGCTTAGAACTATAATAAACGTACAGTAGTAACTTCATGGATGACTGATATGACCCACCCATTACTATATCAGCGCCTGAGGGCAGAGGGAGATAGTGTTTTGATTTTTAAACTTTTTTTTAGAACTGGCTTTTTTAATTCAATGTGTGTTATTTAACGACTGAATCAACCTGGCTGCACTGGGTTACACCAACAAAAGGGGATCAGATAGGGCTTCCTAGAGGCAAGTTTGATGGCGCTTCTTCCTTTACACAGTGTTTCATCCAGCCAGCCAATAACCAAAGCAGCTGCAACTGTTTCTATGACGACTGCGTGATGTACAGTATGCGTCAGTATATGGGGTTTCATTGCCAAAAATAGCACATGGCACCATGATTCCTGAGCATTGCTACTGATTTTCTCTTACTGCTACTCCAACACACACGCACACACTTTTTTATTAATCTCCTGTCTTGTTTGGGTGGGTGCAGTTGAGTGCGTGATCTGTTGCATTAGTGTGAATTAGCCACATTTTCTCCTTGAGGTGTAAATGAAATTCTTTCTGGAGAAATGCACTCTACTGCACAGCACCGGTAAAGAGAATGACGTGTCGCTTCCATTTAGCATGTATAATATAAGAGAAGAAAAGCTTTACTCAGATGCCTTCTGAGAATGCAAATAATTGAAGGGTTTTTATTCATTTAACATTAGGGATGAAGTTGATGGACCTATTTCTGTGACTCATGTCTTTTCTCTCTCTAGATCTTCTCCATGGTGGTCTTTGCTTCTATAATAAATGAGGGCTATGTGAATATGGGCAGTGAGCGACTACACTGTGTCTTTAATAAGAACGCAGACGCCTGTAACTATGGTATCACGATAGGAATTGTGGCGTTCTTAGCCAGTGTCTTTTTCCTGGCCCTGGACGTCTACTTCCCCCAGATCAGCAGTGTCAAAGACAGAAAGAGAGCAGTGTTGTTGGAGATTGTTTTTTCAGGTAAAAACTTCCAGTCATTAATCACATTGATATTATGTCTGAAATGCAGTTACAATAATATCCAGTGAGTGTTTGTATTTACTTGTACATTTACAGAAACTGATACAGGCACCCATATGAGATGTGAGGGGAAATTATGCTTTTCTGTTCTCTCGCAAATGATTTACGTTCCCTTGAGAAGCGTTGCGTTTGCTCGCAAAATGTTTGTGTTCTCCCGAGAAACTTTGGTTTTGGTATCAAAATGCTTCTTTGCGTTCCCATTTGCGTTCGCTCTCAAAATGTTTGCGTTCCCCCAAGAAACTTTGTGTTCGCTCATAATGTTTCCTTTCCCCTTTGTGTTCGCTCTCAAAATTTTTGCGTTCCCCCAAAAAACTTTGCTTTTGGTATCAAAATGTTTGCGCTCCCCTTTTACGTTTGCTCTCAAAATGTTTGTGTTCGTCGAAGAAACTTTGCTTTCGGTATCAAAATGCTTGTGCTGCCCTTTACGTTTGCTCTCAAAATGTTTGTGTTCCTCGAAGGAACTTTGCTTTCGGTATCAAAATGCTTGTGCTGCCCTTTACGTTTTGCTCTCAAAATGTTTGCGTTCCCCCGAGAAACTTTGCTTTCGGTATCAAAATGTTTGCGTTCCCCTTTGTGTTCGTTCTCAAAATGTTTGCGTTCCCCTTTCCGTTCTCTCTCAATAAGTTTGCGTTTCCACTGAGAAACCTTGCTCTCTCTTTAAAAGTGATATTGTTTTCCTTGAAAAATTTTTGCTTTCGCTCTCAAAATGTTTGCGTTCCCGGTTGCGTTCGCTCTCAAAATGTTTGTGTTCCCCTTTGTGTTTGTTCTCAAAATGTTTGTGTTCCCCCGAGAAACTTTGCTTTCAGTATCAAAATGTTTGCGTTCCCCTTTGCATTCGCTCTTAAAATGTTTCCGTTCCCCCAAGAAACTTTGTGTTCGCTCATAAAATGTTAGCGTTCCCCTTTGCGTTCGCTCTCAAAATGTTTGCGTTCCCCTTTGCGTTCGTTCTCAAAATGTTTGCGTTCCCCTTTCCGTTCTCTCTCAAAAAGTTTGCATTTCCACTGAGAAACTCTGCTCTCTCTTTATAGGTGTTGCATTCATTTTGCATTTAACTTTGCATTCAGTTTGCTCTAAAAATGTTCGCATTTTTTATTTGATTTCAGTTCACGTTTATTTTATGTCAAGTAATGGATTTAAAAAAAAAAACTATATCTAACCCCAATAGACCCATTAGCTGAAACTGACAGTATTTTTGCTATTATTACTTAATAGTACTTTTGACATTTTCCCATCCGTTCTCTTTAGGATTTTGGACGTTCCTTTGGTTTGTAGGATTCTGTTTTTTGGCCAATCAGTGGAGCCGTACGTCCCCTAAGGAGCTGCCCCTGGAGCAGGCGTCAGACGCGGCACGAGCAGCTATTGCCTTCTCTTTCTTCTCCATCCTTACCTGGGTAAGACATCCCACCTTCCCAGATACATAGTCACAATTACGTTAATTTTTGAGCGCCAATGTTGGTGTTTGTGTTTCAGGCTTATCTATGTCTTCTAGCAGTGCACAGTTTTAAGAACACTGCCTTTATGGAAGATACACAGAGGCTTTTGTCCAAACAGACTAACAGTCTCTCAATAGTGTAGATGTAGATTTCCTGTTCCATTCTCAAGTGCACACTAAACTAAGCTAGTCTGACAGTACTACAAAGTTCTATCAATACAAAGCATGCACTCTATAATAACTAAACATTTTAAACATATAAGGCTTAAAAACAAGAATAATATTGGTATATTTCTACTTCGCATATAATAAAAAAAAAAACTGTAATAAAATTGACCTAGATCTAGTCAGATAACTTGGTTAACTCAAGCATCCAACTAACTCTTGGTACTATGCTTGATATAGTACTAAAGCTTGGTTATGTTTCTCCCTAACATGCTAATCAGACTAATATGCATAATCCTGGTTATCCTGACTAGGCGGGCCTTACAGTGTGCGCTGTTCAGAGGTTCCTGCTGGGTACAGACATGACACTGTTCTCCACCGAGCCTGTGGGCGACCAGGCACCTAAGCAGCCGTACCCCTCCAATGATGTAATCGGTCAGACTACCGTCCCCGTCAACGCTTACCAGAGTCCGCCGCTCATCGAGACCGTGGAGACCCGCACCCCTGGATACAACATCCCGCCAGCCTTTTAATCCACAACCAATCAGACAAGGAACAGCAGCGCTAAAGGACAGAGTATAGACTGCCGTCAATGTTAGCTAAATGTATCGTATCGTATCGCGTTTTAGTAACAAGGTGGCGAAGGGATGATGCTCGCCTCTGTAATCCGCACTATAATACAGAATTAAATGATAATGTAGTCTCACGTTAACTTGAGCAGAAGTGGATGTTTCGGGACTATGATTGTCTTTGCCTACCCACATGTTTTACATTTACAGTCAGCCACAAATTATTGTCAAAATCACAATGTGCTATTTATTTAGAAAAGCATTTAATTATTAGCTTTTAAAAAGTTGAAAAATAATTAAAGGTGCACTAAGTAACGCTTTTGGTGACTTTAGCCATGGTCAAATTAATTTTGACTGATATATTATAATAATTGAATTAATATAATGAAAAAAGAATGAAAATAATTTACTCAACCAAATTGTCAGATTTAAAAGTGGTTTACAGAAATAAAGTGTGTTGACTAGAATACATTTTTTAGAAAATTGACACAAGAATAATATTTCATGTAAATATACAACACACACACAAAAAAAATCTTTCAGGGTAAAACTTTTTTTCCCAATTGAAAAGGTTAGATAGTGCACCTTTAATTATGATAAAGAAAATGCATTATACTTATTTTTGTGTGTCCGATTATTAAATAATTGCATCTTGGCATAGATGATCGACAACCGTACTGAACGCATCATGTTTACTGCAGTTATATTAGTGCTGTCTACGTCATTTGTGTCAAAATATGTTTTCGTTAAGAAAGAATGAGAAAATTTTGTTTTAAAAGTAGGCTACAGTCACTATCGATAGAGAGAAAGAGAGAGAATGAATAATGGTCAGAGGATGAATAAATGAGTGTGTGTCTCAGCCTCTCTCTCTCTCTCTCTCTCTCTCTCTCTCTCTCTCTGTGTATGCGTGTGTTTGATGATGGACTTTTGGAGCAGTCAGAGACATTCCAGATGAGATAACTGAGATTACTGGAACAGACTGTTTACTTTAACAAGCATACTTGTGCATATGTGTGTAGGTGGAATGTGTGTGTTTGCTCTAATCTTGTCTAATTGCATGGTAAAATGCCTCAAATCCCCCCCGAAGCAGCGAGGTAACTGTTATATTTTGTTAATAGAAGACTACACTGGTTATTAAAGTCTTCAAGGTGACATACAGCACACAGTACCATGAGGTCCTGAATAAAGATGAGCCAGTACAGTAAACCTAAAGACTTCCGGTTGCGGTGATTCATGTTGCTTCTGACATTACCAAGCCATTTAAGAAGTGAACAAATTCTGTTCTACAGAAAAAAAGTGTATTTTCATGAGTAAATATTAAGAGAATTTTCATATTTAGGTTAACAATCATTTGAATTCTAACTTAGTAATTGAAATTGTGCTGAAATAAAATAAATAATTGCATGAAAACTTAAAATTAAAAAAAAAAACCTTGGCAATATGTTTAAGTACAAAAATGGCTAAAACTGAAATAAAAATAAATTAAAACACAGGAAAAGAAAAGCTAATAGAAAAATTGAATATATACTACAGTATTATATAAATAACACTTAAAAATGAAACAATAATACAAAAATGTACACGTTTATAATTAAACAATTAGTGGAAGACTTTGCATCACAGTCTATGTTTACACGGAAACGATTCTGAAGAGAAAACGCAAAAGTGGCGTTGCGGCATCTTTTTTTTTTTATTCTGCGTTTAGACGAGCGTTTTGTGTGGGAATTCCGCGTGCAAACGGTGACGCAAAAGTGTGTGAAATTCAACGTAGTATGCACTTCAGGCAGCTAGGAGTGCATACTACAGCAACACCAAGTGCACGCGCCTGCGCACAAACTTCACAGTCAAGCAGACTTTTGCGTTTTTACCGTTCACACGGGAATGGTAAAAGATTTTTTAAGATTTCCACTCTGGAGGGTGGTTTCACTTTTTTGTGATTTTAAGCCTCAAAAACGCCGTCGCCGTGTATACGAAAGGCACATCCGATAAAATATTTTTACGTTTTCACCCGCGAGCGTTCTCGTGTAAACAGGGCCAAAGAAGCCTAATGGGTTAGCCTACCATTATGAGGAAATTGAACAGAATTTTTTTACTTTTGATGCTCAACCTGTTGTGGGAGACTACAAAACAACATTAGGAAACTTTAAAATAGCATAATAGGGGCACGTAGACCTATAAGCTGGCAGTTATCTGAAATATACAGTGGAGCTAAATAGAGATTTTCTAATATTATTTTATATTATTATTATTAATACTAATATTGTTTTATTTTTAATTAAGAAAAAAACTGCTTTACAACTTAATTGAACTCTGTTTGCATCATCGAATCATTATTTCCCTGTTATCACTTTAACAGCTGCTTTAAAACAACTGTATTGTGAAGCGCCATAAAGGTGACTTGACTTGATGATTTTACTTGTTTATTAATAAATATAACATTCGAAAAATAATACATCTTAAGTATGAATTAGAAGTAGCGTTGGATGATTCTCCCAGTCGGTGTAATAGCAGTCTGAATCAGCAGAGGGCGCTCTAGCTCAACTCAAACACTGCACTGCCCCACCCTTCTCAGAGTTAGTGTGGGTGTGTGTGTGTGCGCGTGTGTGGGTGTGTGTGTGTGATACACAGAGAGAACACTGAGCTATATTTTGTCCGTTCTTCCCTGTCTCTATTTTACTCTCTGTCGATCTTTGAAATAAATGGTTGAATGACCCCATCACAAGAATAAAACATAACCTCCAGTCATAATCAGTGCTCATCATCCACACACACACACACACACTGGACTTCAATTCAGCAGGTAACGTTACAAAAAAAGAAACCTTCTTCAATCAAACGTTATAATTATGTTCCCCCTGTCCTGTATATTTAATACTGTTGTACCTGAAATGAAATAAAAATATAAGCTATGCATAAAGATACATAATGGTTCAATTTAAATATAGATAAATAAAAGCATACTGTGTGTCGGGAAAAAACTTGCTATTCAATGAGCGCAATTTGCCATTCATTAGCAATCATTAGACTGGACTGGAGTTTATCTGGAAACTGCTTTAGTTTTCATTTCCCGCGTGGCTCGTAAGAGGAAACAATAAATTACACTGTACCGCTAATTATCTGTCTGGAATATCGTAGATGTCTTCATATTTTTGGATGGAATTTAAATAACACTTGTCAGCCATTATTAGTGTGTTCCCCTTCACCAAGCAGACATGATCACCTCATCCCAGATCCAAAACTCTGGAAACCACTTTCGATTCTGAATAACTTGACATTGTAAAAATAGTTTATTTGTATGATGAAGTCTCAGTCGTGCGATATTTCCCTGTAGAAACAGAGTTAATGCCGTTCGGGTTTCAGCGCCTGAACTAAAAACTCACATTTATTCAGATACGGATTACATTTGAATTGTTTTGAATGGCTTGTACTTTAAATTAAGTAGTATTTTGTGTTTCAAATAGCTGAAATAACAAAGTGTGTGTGATTAAGACACTGAATATTTCATTTATGACACATTTGTGAAATAATTTAGATCTGAATTGATCTTTGTAAATGACTGTCAAACAGTTTTAATTCGCAAACGCGTTGATGTGAATCAGAAGAATAAACTAACGAAATATTGCATTCAGAACATGGAAGACGAATTTACAGTTTTCAGTTTTCAAAAATTTACAATTTTCTAAAACAATCGTAATCTCGATTAGATTGTAGAAGCGATAGTGTGAATAAATGCACTGTTGTGAATGAAATTACAGCGGAATTTAATAGGCTACTCGTTTTTTAGAGTTAATTAGTTGTATTAAAACAAAATGAATTAATATAAAATATTTGAAATATTAATGATTTGATTAGTAAAAAAATACTCTACAGTAAGAAACTACACTTTTATAAAGTGGTGAGAAGCTAAAAACTGCAGAGGTTCAGAAGTGTTAAACGCCAAAAATAGTTTTTGCGTGCATATGATACGCACACGAATTATGTTTGTATTCTTATTCAGGTTGAATATTTCAGCTAATAACGTTTAATGTTTTCTGGCCACTAACATAACGAGTATGTTGAACATCAGGAGGATGATGTTGGATAGAGAGAACAGGCCAACAACACACACCCTTCTCTAAAGCCTTCTCGTTCCTAAATGACCGCTGCTCCTCTTCCTCCTCTTCCTCTCCCGAATGCTTTATGGTCTGATAGTGTGGAGCTGGAGAAGGATATCAGACACGTGATCAGCCAGTGCTTAGATTAAAGCAGATGATTTAGAGATGCACGAATGTAAATATGGATAGCTCATAAAGCGACGATGACTGTCATCGTTTTAGTATTGCATCTGAACAATAGCAGAAATCTCGCGTGAAACCCATTAAATCTATTTATTTTTCAACATTTTCATTTATGAAGTTGAGCATCGCTATTTTAAACAGCCATTTACTTATTTAATAAACCCTATTTAATAAACTATGCATGCGAGACGTTTGCCTTTTTTGTTAAATAACGTACAATGTTATAAAAATATATTACCCTAATGGATTCATATTATGTTCCCTTTCGATCATTGTTTGGATATTTTCTGCATCAGAGCATCTAAAGTGGGACAACGAATTGTAATAGCGATGTATGATATAATTTAATCATATAGCATAATGTTAGACTACTTAATTTGTTTGTCTTCTATGTGGACCTGCAGAACATCCACAGTAAATACGTCTCTGTAGCACACATTGTTTATATCGTGCAATTTATACGTGAAATGAGTTTTACGTGCATATGATACGCATGGGAAGGTTTAGGGTATAGGGTTTTTTTTTTAATTTTCTAAAGTTTAATATAGCCCCATTACGCTTCAGATACTGTTTTTTTTCTTTTTTTTCTTTTTTTAAATATATTTTTTTCGACAGTTTTATATGTACAAATCGAATTACTTCAAATTGTCGTTAGTTCAGATGCATAATTAATAGTTTGATTAAGCATGTAGTCTATTGTACGTAGATAGCAAACCTATTCTGGGCAAAATCGACATGTAAGATAATAGTTCTGCATTTTTAAAGAAGTGAATTTTTAAGTAAACCGGTTTATAACAGCAGTAACAGTAGCGTTGATATACTTCAGTCGCGTCGTTTACCGGAGGGAATCCGTGCTCGTGCTCTTGTGCTCGTGCTCGCGTGGCTGTCCGAGGTGCTGAACGGGACAAAGCTTTAGGACACATAAAGATCTTTTGCATTAATACTTTGAAAAAATGGACAGTATTATTTTCAGCATCATAATCGTTTTTATCATCAACAGCATGTCAATGGTACACCTGAAAAACTATGTGCACATGTAGAAATATTTCCTTCTTAAATATAAGCATCCATTACCTACATATAAATAATCTCAAATCCTGGACAAAAAACGTGTTACATTATGCTCACAAAATAGGTGAAAATCATTATAAAATCGGACGGAGAAGACGACATGCAAATAATATAGAAAATAAATACAGTGTTTTGCATCCATTCCCTTTTCCCTCCACAGAATGCGCCAGTTGTAAAACATTATAAAGACTCAATGAACTACAAGGGGGGATGTGGGCTATGCTTATCTAGGACGTCAATACGCTTTAACACTATACAATCTGAGCCACAAAACACAGCTGTAGAAAGACACACAAAACGTTTACGTATTCCTGTCAACAGTGAAGTATGTACTTGTGCCATTTTGAAGAGCAATTCGCCTCAGATTAATAGTAAATGTGGAGATGGATGTTGGCAGAGCCCCTGGCTCTAAGGCTTGGTCAATTTATGGGTAAAAATATATAACAGAGTGGATTCTGCAATACAGACATGGAACTTGCGCTAGAGTCAATGTAAACACATAAAGATGGCGCCGAGATATAATGACATGTATAATGGCATTGAATAATGACATTGTATCTTCGTCAGTCATTGGTGAGTGTACTGTTCTTTGCAGCGGGAGCGCGCATCGCAGTCTCTCGTTTAGTTTACTTGTGTCGACCACAGCCAAAACACAACAGTCCGGATAAGGTCACAATGCTAACATAATGTGTATGATATTATTATTTTATTATTATCATCATCCATCTTGTGGTGTAAACCGAAAGTAGTCGGGTGGCGTCTCTTCTTCCTTCAACGGGACTCTCTCTCTCTCTCTCTTCTTTTGGCATTTCCCCACAGTCACTCGAGTAAACTCTTGTTGGTTTGTTGAATCTCGCGCTCGTCGCTACTCTAACTCAGAACATGCTGGTCTTTACTAAAGTGGCTTTGGCTCCGTTCTGTCTTTGTAATGTGGACAGAACGCTGGCGAACGGTCCGCCCAGAGAGTCCGGAATTGAGGTGATGGTTCCCGGGGCTGAAGCCCAACCTTGACTGGGTGCAGTGACTCCCATCCCGGCCACCGCCGTCTTGCCCTGCTCCACCGGGCCGTTCCCCGAGCCGCTCACCGGTCCGCCGCTGGGGCTCGGCCCCCCACAGTTGGAGGACGGGTTCGGGTTGGGCCCGGGACCGCCGGTGCTGTCTGGATCGGTGGCCTTGGCCTCTTTGCTATCCTCCTCTCGCGAGTCCTTCTTCGCGGACCCGTTCTTGGCGGCGGCTGCTGCTGCGGCGGCCGCGCGCTCCTGCTTACGGAATTTGGCGCGCCTGTTCTGGAACCACACCTGTGGAAAAGCGCGCGAGTTATATCATTGCACCAGCGTACATGAATTATAATCATTTTAACATGAATGCTCTTAATAATAATATAGAAAAATTTGCATTTGAAAAGTCGTAGCTGTTCTGCTAAAAGGCTGAGCTTGGGCTGTCGGTGAAAATGTTATAGACGGATAAACCATCGCCCAAGAACACACTAGTCATCAATTAGATAACAAAGAAATGAAACAAAATATTGCAAACACTGTTGGCTCACTTGATGGAATGTCATAAATCTTCGCGAAAACGACATGTAACCAAATTCAATGTTATTTTGGCTATACTCTAAAAAATGCTGGGTTGTTTTAACCCAATTTTGGGTAAAATATGGACAAACCCAACCATTGGGTTATAGGCTAAATGTTATTTAAAAATGCAACCCAATGGCTGGGTTTGTCCATATTTTACCCAAAATTGGGTTAAAACAACCCAGCATTTTTACTCATAGCCGGACTATTTCGGATTTATAAGTTAACCGAGACGGTGAAATGACGGCGACTGCTTTCTGGGTATTATTATTATTGCTCTTAATTTTATATTTACACAAAGTAGTGCAACATCATTTTCAGCCCAATAATAAAAAAAAAGTTGCTCTTGTCATAGAATAACTATAATAGCTTGCTTGTAATGTAGTTCAGCTGTGGATGTAGACTGTGTTTGTTGTGCTGTGGATGTAGCGAGGGCTCCCCCACCTGCACCCGAGCCTCGGTGAGGTCGATCTTCAGCGCGAGCTCCTCCCGCGTGTAAATGTCCGGGTAGTGCGTCTCGGCGAACACGCGCTCCAGCTCTTTGAGTTGCGCGCTGGTGAACGTGGTGCGAATGCGCCTCTGCTTCCGCTTCTCGTTCAATCCCCCGTGGTCCGTGAACAGCTTGTAGGGAACTGTCGAATAACACACAGGTTGAGTCAATTGTGCACCTGAAAAAAAATGTAGCTATACCTCAAAGCTCTTGTTGATGTAAAACACACCACTTGTTGATTCTGATAGGAAGAAAAGAAAAGGAAAAAATGTCCAAATAAGTTTCCAAACTAGGTGCATTCAGTGGTTATGCCTGTGAGATAAGATCAAATCGTGATAAAAGATAAGGTTATGAAAATCCCGAGTCGGATGTAATCCTGTTATCCGCGAAATGCTGTTAATTGAATGTTATTGGAGACTGCATTGGAAACTTGTCATAAATGCTGCTATTGTTGCTAGTGCAAGTTCAATTCACTGTCAATAATGAGCTTAAGTCGCTGGTTATTTCATTATTTTCGAAGGTTTATGTCTCATCGCAAAGTAAATAAATTATGCCTATCATTTTGGCAGCTTAAGATAATTTTGTTGGCGGTTAGGGTGTGACTGGGATAGTGTAACCCCGTAACTGAATTACCTCTTGCCTGCAATCGCTTCTAACGTGATAAATTCTTTCATTTGTGTAAGCAAATTTCGTTTGGTAAATACTAAACACATTTCCATTTTCCGAAGCAATCAGGGCGCGCACGTAGCCTACTATATACGGCGGCGTGTGCTGCCGGCTTACCTGCGGCGTACGGGCTGCTCTGGTGGTCCCGCAGGGTGCCGAGGCTGCAGGAGCCCGGGGTGAGCGACGGGCACCCCGAGGTGGCCCCGAACGTCGTCCTGATGGGATTGTACTGAAAGCCACTGGCTTGGCTGCAGGAGCTGAAGTCCGCATAGGCTGAAGCCAGGCTCGACGTGTCCATCCCGGCCATACACGACTCGTAGGCAGAGGAATTGAGGTAAGAATACTCCATTTTATACATTGAAAAGGCTCAGTGGAGAAGGAAAGCTGCACTCCCAAGGAAAAAGACACACAAATTGGATTAAAATGGCGAGGAGCACATGAAAAGCGGACGCGCGCGCTCGGAGTTGGGGAGCTCAGCTCGTGACGGCTGAATTTTGACTGGTTTGAAGGAGGCTCGTGCCGTGGGTAGATGTGCACTGCTCGGCGCCTGCTCAAAAACTGCCCTCCTTTATAGGAGCTGAGCCTTGTTTTATGAAAAGCCTCCCAAGGAGCCGCCTAGCCCCAGGTCTCTAGAGCATATAGTCCTCATAATAAACTTGGCTCTTTCCGCTTGGACAATAGCACGGCGTTTGGGTCTTATTGCTAGCGCTTTTTTACATGACAATAACTCATCAGTCTATTGGGCTGGCACTGGGGGATCGGGCTGTCCAACCTCCCTATCATTGATCCCCTGCATCTCTAATTAGAATTTAATACCCCGCCATTACGCGCCAGCCCAGCCCTCGCGCTCAAACCGCCATCTTGCCCTTTAATTCAATCACACCACTTGGAAATAATGAAAGTTGGGTGACGATTCTCCCTGATCCAATTTTCCCCGAGCTTTTAAGCCTTTAAACCGGTGGTATACCTTGGGCTGAATTTTCGATAGTATTTCCCCGTCTCCTTTAACTTTTTCATCTCTCTCGCTTTCTCTTTTCTTTAATACTCGGCTCGGCACTGCTGGTTTTCAGGAGCCGAGACTGTTGTGTTGTACACATGCCTAATTTAGTAGCATACTTATATAAGCGATGCCATTCTGAAGAATGTTGACGGAAATCAATGACTGCTGAAAGCAAATGTTCGCCGTGATGCTTTAATAATAGCGCAACAACAACAATTTCGTGCAATGGGCGGCTGTCCGTGTTACAGTGTAATTATGCATTTAAGCACTGTGTAATAATAATAATAATTACATTAAGGTGTAACAAGGACACTGTAAAAATCTATTCGAATGCCTAATAATAAAGGTTTTCAGTCAAATAAATATATAATAAAAAAGGCAAAAGATTTGGCTTTAAATGTTATGTTCACCATGATATTTAATTTCTAAATCCGCTCGTTTATTTGTTGTAGCTCCATCTAATTTACAAACGCTTCTGCATGTTTTTATTTTATTCCCGTGATTGTTGTTTAAGAGCAAGTGCAAATCCACAAAATAGCTTAATCATCAACACTCGTATCTTGCTGAATTGCCGTAGAACAGAAGTGTAATTAACTCGGGATAACATAATATATTTAAATCATGCGCAATGTTAACGGAGGTGAGCACCTATGTTTTAATAAATTGTAATTAATACATATCAAATTTTGGTAAGAATTATTTTTTTTCCAGTTATTGATGACATAATTGATTTTATAAAAATACAGCCAAAATAATTGCGTTTCTCACAGGAAAAACACATATTCAAGGCTCCAATGTTATTGCAAGGCAAAAATCAACGCTTAATATTTTAAATATCAAACATATATATAAAACAATTGTCAATTCATAAAACAAAGGCCAAGCACAACACCTTTAGCGTTGAACAGACACAGAGCCGATGCACCTGTGGTCGAGCTCTGAAAAACACGCTGTGTCAAAATGCAACAGAGGGATAAAGGCGATTATTAATATTTATGAGGTCACACGAATAAAAGCATCACGCGTTTCGGGTTTGTTTTTTCAACTTTTCTGCACCGTTTAAATTCTCTCTCTCCCTTTTTTTGTCCTTCGTCTATTTATTGTGAGAAAGATAAATGACGATTAAAAAGTCCAGTCTCTCTTGATACATCCCGGCCCCCTATTATGTTATTTTTTTCTTTCTACACGCGAGTTGTGACTAAAAGATGTAGCAAATTGATAATTTGATTATTGCAACCAAAGACCAACTGGTCCACCGTCCTCCCTCCACGCGCCTCGAGAGGAAAAAGAAGGGATTAATCTAATAACACACAAAGGCCTGAGAAAAGTCCTTTCTGATATTTTGCCGAGGCAAATACAATTATAGCGTTAGCCATCCGTTTCCCCCATTCAAACATCTCTTTATTCGCTGATCTGTGCTCCACCAGCCGCCGAAACGCCCATCTTTTATATTTTCAACATCTCCTTTGACTCCATCAGCCGGTTCTGCGATCTGTTGGGCGGACTGGGATGTCAGCGATGAACCTTTGATATCGCGCGTTGAATGAAAGAACACATGTACGCGGCGCGCGCGTTATTCTCGAGATCCACTTGACCATCATCTGTTATAAATCAGTTAAAACAGCGTGGAGGCCTTCTAAATTAAGCCCTTTTCCAACAGCAAACCGTAAAACTGTACGTTATTAGTGATTAACAGTGCGATAATGGTTCAGTATAGCCGTAATTTAGAAGTTAATTTGTGATTTAATGACTCATAAATAACAGCGGCCATATGGCTTCACTTAAATAAATCAAAGTGCTGCGAAGGTCCTAAATCTCCGGTGGAAGTGTGTGACAATGGAGCCGTGAGTTCGGAGACTCTGTGCGGGAGGAATGCGGGTCACAAAGGGACCAAACAAAATGCCTTTGTGTGTGGATGGATAAGACGAATCAGTCCCAGAAGAAGAATAGAGAACAGAGGAGTGAATAAGAGGGGAGGACAGAGGGGTGGGACTGCTGTCAGATCCAACATCACATCTCACTTAATGTGAAGGAAATCCTCGGATTATCAGACGGGGAATTAATATGTGCATGCAGAGGTTATGCAGCGCGCGCTGGAATGCTTTTATAGGCCTGGTTTATTTCGATTGAATTGAGCGTTGCGTTTATTTCACGTTGTTTAGATTTAAGAAATGCATTCAGTTGGATTTCTTTTCAAATATATGAAGCAAACTTTTTTTAGTTAAACCATTTATTTATTTAAATTAAATACACATCGTTAAAAAAATGATGACCATTATTTTCTTATTCTTATTTTCGATATTCACCAATCCGGCGATAATAATACAATGAGGTAATAGGCCTTAAAATAAGTCAAGTTTAACTGTTCAAATTGTGCATTCGCTAAAATTTAAAATACGCAGTAAAATGTGATTTTATTATTTTTACGATAAATTAAAGCACATTATGCGCGTGAAGAGCGCGCGGCGGGATGCAGTTGTTGAATATTTAGCGACGCAGCGGGTTTTTCTGTTCACGCGCAGTTTCACATTAAATCATGCTTCTCATCGGTGACAGGTTAATGGTGAGTAACCCTTCATTAAACGCAGCACTGATATGCATATAATAAAATATAGCCTTCCAAAAAAAAAAAATACTGATTTAGCTGAAAAACTTGTTTTTCGGTTTTAAAGAATAATCTAAATTGACGAGTAGAGATCCGACACTTGCCTTCTGGAGAACAGGCCCCGGTCCACCGTGCTGCGGTCCACAGGCTGAGTGTGTCCGGGATGCCTCTCTCCTCTCACGGTCTGAGTGACCGCGCTGATGTCTGGCCCGCAGAGCAGAGGATTAGCATAGAAATCTTATTCTGCGGGGACAGTATTAGCAAACATATTAGCCTCTCTAACGCGACTCTGGCCCCGCCGAGATCCCGCGCTCCGAATCAATTACGAAATTACTCCAACCTCTAAGTCGACATTAACGGGAGAAGAAATGCCATCGACCGGACCCAAATAAGATTTCGCAAAGATGTGATTATTTAATCTCTTGCCAGTGTTTAAGAATTTGATTCATAAAATTGTCTAAAATGAGATGGAATTAAATTCTTATCGGAGTCCCTGTCATCGTTTCCTCCCGTGCTGTACGGCTGGTGTAACAGTGATCCAGATCCGGGACTGCCCGGTAAAGAAGCTCACCTGTGTCACGCGTTTAATTTCACGCCAAATTATTACCAGTTTTGACAGCCTTTTTGTGGTTTATCTGAAGTTGCAAAAATCAAAAAAGAAACGGAACTGTTTTTTGTAATACTTTATTAGCAGTGTCCTTTACGTGTATACTTATAATAATAATAATAAATTATGCATATAATTAACCCTCAACCAATGCCGAATCATACATTAACCCTATGGGTACATATATTATTACTCAGTACCTTAAATATATAATTACACTGTAATAATGAAACCTTAAATAACTTGTAACCGTAATATTACTCAGTACTGAAATATTTAATTAGCCACACTGTATGGGAGCATCTTGAAATAAAGTGAAACCCAGCTTCATTGCATTGCTTCTGCCCAGTTTGAGTGACTCTTGTTTGGGGGGAATAGCTGTTTGTTTTACCGTGGCTTGAGAAGGCCGGCGGGGTCATTCGTACAAACGCGTGAGAGGGCCATATTTTATTTAACACACTGGCATTGTTGTCCACATTAAGCAATTGACAAAGATTAGCCTCGATGTCATAAATCAGCCGGCAGGTTGAATGGCGCGGTCGGGTCAGTGTGATTATCCGAGCCCGTCTCCGCGAGGCTCTGGGGCCCTCAGGCATGCGGGGCTCTGGGGCCCTCAGGACCCGCTGGACGAACACCGATAAATGCTCAATCACACACGCATTAGCGCCAGACAGCGGCCTATTGTGTGCGGGGGAGCTTTACTGGAATTAAGCGATTAATGACCAGCTACATCCAGAATGATTGAGTGTTTTTTAATGTTTAAACAAATCTCTATGGGGCTCCTCAAGTTGAACAGCAATTATACTGTACAAGCCACGCCAACCAATCAGATATCAGATGCTAAATATGCCTGTATATTCCCGTACAGTTCTTTAGCCACAACAAGTTCGGTTAAACTCCGTTATAAGGTGTCTTTATCAGTCAAAACTATTTCTAATGCAACACAAGTCTAAATAGATTATGCAAAAATAACCGACTAATTTTTCGCTATCGTACACATTAAATGTGTGTGTGTGTGTGGACAGGCAGTCACTCTGTCCCTCAGTCACTGATACACACTGTGTCTCTCATTGGGAAACAATGGCCGGCATTCTTCTCTCTCCATGTCAATAAATCATATGTGACCCGCGTCATATTTTTGCATTTGTCTAATAATGAACGAAATGTTTTTGATGAATGAAAACGGATATTATAGGTCACAGAAGCAACGATCGTGAACGTTTGAACCCACGGACGGTCTGGCAGAGCTCTCCTCCACTTTTCTCTCTGTTATAAAACCATTACTGCATTTCTCCGTGATTTCGAGACATAATCCGGACGCGTTTGAGCGCTCCCCTCACAGTTCTCCTGTTTTATCACGTTTATCACTAAAAACCCTTGCCTTGTTTCGTGAGTTTGTTAGATTAACAGTCTCGAGCCTCATTAGCGTCATGCGCGCGCCGATGGCGATGATGATGAAGCGCGCGTGCACAGATGAGCACGAGTAGTGTGTGAGGTGAGGACAAGCTGCGGGACTCGACGGTGTTTGATCAACACACACTTGTTTAATGCGGTTACTGCGATGGCTCTGCCGGGAGAGCTGATGAATTACTGCACTCCCTACACCGGCTGTTCAACCGGATTTTATTTTCCACATTAATAGCTTTATATATACACACATTATGGAACTTATTCTAAAGAAATATGATGCAACTTGTTCTAACCTGTTGAAATATTTTCTATTCTATGTGACTGTGGCTTCAGATGATTATTCACTTTAAACAGTAATTTTAACAGTAAAAGAAACATGTTTTCATTTACACTTTGACTACTTTTAGGTCTATACAGTTAACCTATAAACACAGCACTTTGTTCTTAGTGTGTTTCTTCATGACTGTTCATTATTGTTCCTTTAAATGTTTTGAATGAGTGATGACTTGGGATGCTTGTCAGCGCCATTTGTTTTCTGTGTTTACCTTCTGAAAATAAACGACACAAGCATTCGTGTGCTCAAAGTGAGAAGTTGTCTCTTGCAAATTACTACAATTTCCACACCGGTGACCCCAACATTAGTCTGCTGGATGTATCCAGAGACACGACCATGACTGCAAACACTGACACCCTTAAACTTGGCATCGGCAAGGTTCGCCCAGACTGAAGTGCAGTTCGCGTTGTGTGAGATCCCGCGGATACACAGATTAATTGTCAACCCCGCCAAGTGCCAGTTTGGTCTCTCCATCATTGACTTCCTAGGACACAGAGTCACTAATGATGGTGAAGTCCCGCTCCCATCAAGGTGCAGGCAGTCACACAGTTCCCACGGCCACTCACTGTCAAATCCCTGCAAGTTCCTCGGCATGGTGAATTTTTCCCACTGCTTCATCCTTCGAGCCGCTGAGCTCATGTGGCACTTGCACAAGGCCTCGAAAGTTAAACCCAAGCATGGTGTGGACTGAGCACTGAGAGCAGAGACAAGGCTTTTGCTGCCACTAAGGTAGCCCTAGCGAACGCCACCATGCCAGCACATCTTTCTCCTACAGCCCCCATCGCCATCACCCCGGATGCCTCGGACTACGCTGTCGGTGCTGTCTACGAGCAGTGGGTAGGCGGAGCCTGGCAGCTGCTGGCCTTCTTTAGCCGTCAGCTGCGTCCCCGTGAGTGGAAGTGTAGCACTTTCGACCGGGAGCTGCTAGATCTCTACCTCGCCATCTGACCGTTGGCGAAGGCCGACACTTCACTGCTTTTGTGGACCACAAGCCACTGACTTTTGCCATGGCCATGGTGACACAGCGGTGTATCTGTCTTACATTTCAGAGTTCATCACAGACTTGCAGCACGTTGTGCATGACTGCGTGGCGGACTGCCTATCACGGGGCAGTCCAACTTGGTCTAGATTACAACCGCATGGCGGCAATTCAGACCTCAGACTGGGATGTGCAACTCCTGAAGACCTTGACTACAGGGCTGCAGATCGAGGACATGGTTTTGGCGATCCCGGCACCACGCTCCTGCGTGACATGTCCACAGGTAGTCCTCGGCCGCTCGTTCCCTCAAGTTTTTGGTGCCATCCATGGTCTCTCCCACCCAGGTTCGAAAGTGTCACAGAGACTGGTGGCAGCCAAGTTTGTTTGGCACGGCCTCAAGATGGATGTCAGGGACTGGGCTAACACACTTGTTTAATGCCAACAGGCCAAAGTACACCGCCACACTAAAGCCCCGTTAGAGTCGTTCCCAGTTCTGGAGAGGCGTTTTGACCATGTAAACTTGGACCTGGTTGGTCCTCTGCCCTCCTCTTACAGTTTCACATATCTATCAACCATGGTTGACAGGACCACCCACTGGCCAGAAGCTGTGCCACTGACTTCAGTGGCATCTGTCTCGATGACACGGGCATTTATTGGCACCTGGGTTGCCCATTTTGGCATCCCTTCGGACATATCTTCTGACTGAGGCGTGCATTGATGCTGTGGCATCAGGACTGGGCTAAAGGGGGTCCTTCAGTTCTCATCTGTGGAGCTTGTTTATGGACAGCCGCTGTGGGTGCCAGGGGATTTTGTCCACTGTTCCCTGGTCTGCTACTCTCTAGCGGCCTACTCTACTGGACAATGCGAGGCTTTTCGCACCTGTCTCTACTTCCCGTCACGACCTCCCTCAGTCGCACATCCCCGCTGTTCTTCAGACGGCTGACTATGTTTTAATTTGCCACGATGCCCACAGGGGACCGCTAGGCCCTCCCTACGAGGGCCCATTCTGGGTTCTGGAGATGGGGGACAAACATTTTGTGGTGGATAGGGGTGGCAAACCGGAGCGACCGTATTTAACCGACTCACTTGGACGTGGCCAGGCCCATTGACCTTTACAACTTTATTGTAAAGTGTGACCAAATGATTTATCTCTTTATCATATATGTGTAATTGTGAAATAGGATGATGATGATTGTGAAGGCAATGGCTTGACAGAGCGCTTGTCTAAAGTCAGTGATGTTGAGGTTTGTTCAGTTGTAACGGCAGTGATGTTGATGTTTGCTCAGTTGTAACGGCAGTGATGTTGAAGTTTGCTCAGTTGTAACGGCAGTGATGTTGATGTTTGCTCAGTTGTAAAGACAGTGATGTTGATGTTTGCTCAGTAGTAACGGCAGTGATGTTGATGTTTGCTCAGTTGTAACGGCAGTGATGTTGATGTTTGCTCAGTTGTAACGGCAGTGATGTTGATGTTTGCTCAGTTGTAAAGACAGTGATGTTGATGTTTGCTCAGTTGTAACTGCAGTGATGTTGAGGTTTGCTCAGTTGTAACGGCAGTGATGTTGAT
>JAOTRC010000012.1:6117445-6134558 GCA_027497675.1 Cyprinella lutrensis | reverse complement strand
TCCTTTGTGTTCAGCAGAACAAATAAACACATAGAGGTTTGGAACAACATGAGGGTGAGTAAATACTGACAGAATTTCCATTTATGGGTGAACTAACCCTTTAATGTTTGATGCATTTGTGGCAAATGCCAATGTCAGGGTACCAGATGCCATTAATGCTGGTAAAATAACAAATGAAAATAGTGTGATGTAATGAAATTTTTTTTGTCAAAATAAACAATATGACTAGACTGACCCACCATTAATATTCACGTTGGTCCTTTCATCAGGGAAAAAATTACAAGTTTAACCTCACAAACAAAAATAGTTACTCTCCATCTCTCTTTTTTTTCTTTCCCACTAAGGACACCAGAAGAAGTTGATGTTAGCTGTCAAACGATTGAGTGAATCTCCAGAAGCAGACATTCCCACCAAAGAGAGCCAGATAGAAGAAAGCACAGACTCAAAACAATCATTAGAAACCATCACAGAACCAGATGCAAACTCCGCCCCCTCGGTTCGAATACGCAAAAGAACAGAAGGCCGTGGCTCTCCCCGGCACAGCGCCCATGGGCGAAGCATTCAAAGAGCTAATGCCCCTCCTCCTCTGAGAAAACCTGGCTCAATTGAGAGTCCCACCCCAACACCTCCACACACCCCTACTAAAGGCAGAACCTCACCGTCTGCTTCAAATTCTCCTTCACATATCCCTTCCTCCCCATTGAAAACACAGAGCAGGGCCAGAGGGCCTTGTGACTCTCCCCGTTCGCACGCTCACGCTCGTAACGTTCCATTACTTTGCCTACCACCTGAAGGAGAAACCGAAGAGGGCAATGGACAAACCCCATCCCAGCCAAGAAGTGGACAGTATATCGTTTCTGATGCTGAGCGTGACTTACCTATGCCGGACTCCTCTGTGAAATACGCAACGCTAGGTGGACATAGGGTCACTCCTTGCAGTTCAGCGAAAGCCTCTGGTGAAACTCTTGACATCAACAGTGTCAACCGCAGTCAGTCATTCGCTACAGCTCGGCCTCGCAGACGGACTCGTCCTCCGACTCCACCAAAACGCTCGTGCTCTTCCATTTCCACTGGTAACCTGGCTGATGATGAGGCTGTGGCTGATGATGAAAAAAGGGCTAACAATTTGCTACTCAATGTGACATACAGAGAGCGCAGACGTAGCGATTGTGGAATTGCCTCTGAAAAAACTTCATCTGGGGGCAGCGTTAGAGACATTGCTGCCATGCTTGAAATGTCCAATATTGGAAGCAGTGGTAAAGGAAGTGGTTATTTGCAGGTATTTAAACAGTTACTCTCAAAATAAAACAATCATTCTGTGGTCAGTTATATAGTAGCAATGTTTTACACATGCGTTGGTACGTATTGCTGCCTAACTGAGTTTTGATGTTTTACCTGTTCTTCAGGCAAGTCAAAACGTCCTTCGGCAGAACCGAGAAGTTCTGAATTCCGATGCAGATAGTCGCCGCCGCACAATCAGTGAATTTTACGACTCTCAAAAGCAGCCTGGCAATGATGTGCAAGAGGCTGAGATGAAACGAGCCATGCAGGACCTTGCACATCATGGGCCAGCACCTTGTGAATCCCAACCAATTAAACAGGCTCCTGAGCCACGTCCGCGTTCCATGATCACTCATCTGGAAGGAGTTGTTTCTTCTCTACCACAAGAGGAGTGGTCACGGATGGATGCCACTGCAACCTTGAGAAGACCACGACCACCACATTATTCAGATAGTGAACATTTTAACCTGACAGAAACGAGTACGATAAAGCGAAGGCCCAAAGCATTGGCTCCACCACAGAGTAACGGCACTGATGGAGATGGGCTTGAGAACTTCCGGAGAAGACCTGTATCAGAAGCTTGCACTGGAGACGGTGGTAGGGAGGAAGAACTGCAACACGACAACTTTGGCTCTCTTCCCAGACAAATACTGAAACCCCCAGTTTCACCCAAACCAGCAATGGCACTTCGCAAATTCGATCCCCCAACTCCTACAAGGAGGGTTCCATTACCTGGACCAGAAGGTCAACATAGCCCAGGTAAGAATGCTATCTATGAGGTCATTGCATTCCTCATATTATCTCACCCTTTGTCCTACAAACTGGCTAACAAGCTTTAATCAGCCTAGCAAGCCAACATGGGTATTTTTAAACAGCACTTCAATGAAACAAGGTCCCCTGCTTAGCTTGACATAAACAGAGACCTTCCTGATATCCGGTTGATGTAGTACAATATATTTTCTGAATGGATTTAAGTAAGTTGTACATTATGGTTTGTTTGTCTCTTTATAGTGGAGATTAAGAAAATCCCCCCTCCAGTATCTCCCAAGCCAAGTCCACCTCCTACACTGCCCAAACCTGTAAAAATCAAGCCTATCCATACCACTGGAACTCCCGGCTCTCCTCAGGCTGATGTTCTCAGCCCATCCGGTGTCTCCTTTAGCCCTGCTTCAATTGAACAACTGGAACATCCACCACAGACTTTGAGTCCGGTCACCCCAAAACCAATGGAAGTCTCAAGCATGTTGTCTCCACGTCCAGCAACTTCTCCAGCTCAGAGCCCACAGACCCCCCAGACTCCCCAAACCCCGCAAACACCCTCTACACCAGGTTCAGCTCCAGTAAAGCCCCCGAGGTCCTCCATGGCTGGTCTCTCAGTGGACATCCCAAGCCCTATGGAAGTGGAGATCCCTGGAGTGGACATGCAAAAGAAGCTTAGAGAAGTAGAAAAACAGAGAGAGGAAGATGAAGCGAGTAAGCAAGAAAGAGTCGAGGAAGTCGGAACAGCTAGAATGGAAAGGACAGGTCTGATCCAGGTTGATCCGACCTTTCAAGGTGAACAAGGCTTGATTTCAGGTTCCTCAGCAGGGAGTCATTTCAAAGAGACAGGGGAGGGAGCAGAACCGGTGGTAATGAGGAGGAGGAAGGTAGGCGTAGCCAGGCAGACACAAGTAGAGGGTGAACCACAAGATGGAGTTGGGAAATCAGAGGTGGAAAGCCAAGGGTTATTGATAGCTGGTTCAGGGAACATGGTGCAACTCAAACTGGAGGAGACCAGTGCGTCCCTGGCTGCTGCTCTGGAGGTAGTGGAGGAGAAGATTAAGAAGGATGACAGGTATAAAACACAACTAAAACAAATTATGTTCTTCCTCCTTGGCACTTATGCCTGGTTCAGATTACACGATTTTTTTGTCTGTTACGATAGTCACTGTCACATTATGCGATTTTGGCTCCTAAAATCTTGTAGTGCCGTAGACAAGACACATTTCAGACTACACGTTACTTCCTGACCAGTCATCGCATGCCGTCTTTAACGGCGCGCGTGATGTGATTGAGAAGGCGAAACTCGTAGCGAGTGACTTCCTGAATTGCTCGGCATTGCCTTTTCAGCGTGAGAAATACATGAGTGTGTGAACTGGTTGAATTGCGTGTGTCTCACGGCCATTGCGTTAGACTTGAGAACCCTGCTCGAAGAGGACAGTATGGGCTGTCAATCCTCCAAAGAGAACTTGAGGTAAAATATTGTAAAATATTGTAGAAAATAACATATTTCTTATATATTTTTACTTCTAGTTTTAACGTTAGCACCGTTGTCTCTCTTTCGTTTTGTCTTTTTTGAAAGCTGTATATGGAAAAGCTTGTGCCCCTATTGGTCAACCTTATACATGTGACAGAACCGTCGTGGACGACCTTTAAAAAAATTAAACATGCTAGTCTTTTTTGTCGTGAAGCATCGCAGACTCGACGTAGGTTGTCGCCCACTATGACACACTATACAAGATGATACGATCGAATGTTGCATCCCGACGCCCATTGTCGTTTACGAATCCCCACGACACCCTACGTCAAACGGATCGTGCCAAAATCGGGCAAAAATCGTGTAATCTGAACCAGGCAAGTCTCTTCATTGCATGATGATGATGTTACTTGTTGAAACTCACCATTCTGCTTCTTCTACTTTCTGTTTATTTGCCTCTTCAGCTCCGTTGTGGACAACAAGAGCACAGTTAACATTCTCGATGACATTGGCAGCATGTTTGATGACCTAGCGGACCAGTTGGATGCCATGTTAGATTAAAAATGAAAAAATATATTAGATTCCTTAGGACGTGTGAAACACTCAAGCTTCATTTCTTTCAGTGTGGACAAGCGAAACCAACTTTGACGCCTCAGCAGTATTGGAATCTCGATAGGGCAAATTAAGCTCTTCCATTCTAAAGTGTGTCTAAGTCTACAATTGAGCATCTCTGAGAAAAGAAGCCTAAATTTTGACTAACATTCTCCACCGTTTCATTCTCCACCAGCGTTTTGTCTTACTGTAGTGGCCAGAATAGGTACTGCAAGTACATATCCTGACCTGCAAATACGGCCTGCTGTCTTGCTGCTTCCAGAGATAAGCACAATTTTAAGAGAGACTATGTGACGAGCTTTCTAAATATCAAGCAGAGAAATGCTAATATGTGTGAGTGTGTGTATATGTGTGTACAATATGTGGGGTGAGAGTTCGATGGATATTTCGTTTAAAGGCAGTGCTTAGAACAGTAAATGTACATCATATTCTCTTTGATGATGTTTGGAAGATGTATTGCTCTTTTCCAAATCTCTGCTGAGAGCTTGTTCACAAGTAAAGTAAAGGGGAGCTTTGAATTTCACCTTGTGGTCTTCAGCTGGACAAAAATGCTTGGTTTGGACTACAAATTTGAAGAGCACAGTCCCATTTATGACCCTGACTTTTTTGGACTATTTCTTTGATCCCTTGAAGTATAATGAAGAAAAGCTTTGGACTTAAAGAGGTATATTGTAATCTTTATGTACGTTATTATTGTTGTTGCTGTTGTTGTTGTTGTTGTTGTCGTCAGTGTGTGTGAATGTTGGACTGTGTAGTGTAGTTTTTGCATTGACAAATCCCACTCTGCCCAAGGTGTAATACATAGAAATAGACAGAATTCAGAATAAGACTCTGGAAAAGAGTAGTGTACAGTATATATGACATATAGGTTATAGTTATCATTGATAGTCTAGAGTATGGAATGCATCGATATGGAATGATACAGACACCTGCTCATTCCTAATGTGCTCTAATAAGTGTTTATGTGTGTGTTTGTTTGTGTGTTTGGAGGGGAGGTCTGTTTGAGAGTGAGAGAATACGGAAGTGTGTGTTTATAGTTCTAGGAAAGAGATGTTTGAATGTTTGTCATCTCTTACAAAAATGTACCATGTTTTTGGACATGGTACCATGGTATTTTTCTTGGATGACAATGTATTGTATATTCTACAGTACATGAATATGGTGATCATACAGTACCATGGTATAGTACCAAGTACTGTTGTATTACCATCTGATACCACAGTACCACCACAGTACTTTTTGTAAGGGCTGAGAGTGTTGATCTCTTGGACAGTGCAATTATTCCTGTTTTGTCATGCAAACAAAAGAGACTTGCTGACAGAAGAAGTTGCATATTCCATACAAGTGGCTAAAATTAGATAATTTAATACTGTCATTGCAAGATGTATAAGACTACAGAGCAATATTTTTGATCCATGCACCATGTTGTTAATTTAGCTTTATAAGTAATACTTTAAAAACCAGGGATCTGGGATCTGGGATACAACAACTGAGTATTTTCCGACAATCATGACAATTTTGTCCTTGATTATGACCCTACAAAGTCAGTGTAATAGATGTTGGAGTATAAAAACTTTTACAGTGTAAAACTGTGTAATAATCAGTTGTTATTTTGTGTAAACCTTCAGATGGCTAATGTGTTTGTCTGACCCTGGTGAAAAAATCATCAAAGACCTCTTCCATGTAAAAAGCATTGAGAATATGTGGAATTAATATAAATAAATTGTTATGAATATAATCATAGTGACATCTGAGAGTTTTGTAAAGCATTTTATAATTCTTTGCGAATTTTTTATAATTGGTCGTGAATTTAACATGATTTTTTTTCACGTTACTGTTGGACTGTGTCTACTTATTACTTATAGTTACTTTGCATGCATACGATTGTACACACTTATTACTGTATTACATTACAGCCTAACAGATTAATAACAGGATTATTTTGGGATGCATTTTTACAGGTATGTAACGAAAATTTAATGTAGTAAACCCCATGTGTATCAGTTGGGTGACACCTGTTTACTTAATGAATGGCTGATGTCATACACTATCTGTACATGTTTCCTGTGCAATGTACTCTACTGTGGGGGAAATATCTTTACGCTGCATTGTCCAAGCCCTGAATTTATTTTATTTTATTCTAAAGGACTGAGAGATGCAACCATGGTGGAGGAAGGGCCCAAATCATCATGGGGTGCAGGAAGCTGGCATTGTAAACTTGGTTTTGGAAAATTGTTGAAAAAGTTGTCACCTCAGACAACAATATAATACAATTTAAAAAGCCAGTTCATGACCCCTTTAAGAAAAGATTTCTAATGTTTTCACTGGCTGATTTAATTGCGTTTTGTAAATATAAACAAATTTGGATTTTGATTTTACATTTGATGGACAGAGGCATTATCACTGTCACATTACCTTTCCTTTTTTTAATTATGCTCAAACAGGGCTGAATGTTCACCTTTAAACAGGACAAAGCTCTCCATTGTGTTTCATTTGATATTGATGTAGGCTAGTTGACTGATTGGTTCCACTGCAGAATGAAAGCCAGTGATTGATTGGTTGGCTGAAAGCGATTGAGACTTTGAACTTGTTTTGTGTTTCAGTAATTTGATTATTAACTTACTCTCCTTACCTTTACACCATTTAGGAGCCTTGACTTTCATTTTCTTTCAAAGATCAGGAGGGAGCTGATATAAATATATTGAAGGAGGCGGAAAAAAAAAAATGGAACTACAACAACCAAATCCAGGTAAGATGGTCTTTCTTCCACACAGAACACATATGCACACACCATATTCACAGAGAAATACTTCCAAATTATTGTTAAACTTAATTGCTATGTTTTTCCATAGAACTTGATAAACCATGGAGGACATTTGACTGGGGGTAAGCCATACATTTAAGCTATTCTGTATGCAGAAAAGTACTTTATTTCATTTTTATGTACCGGCATGTCATTGTACATATTCAAACCACTGATCTGTTTTTAACTGATTGATCTGTTTATAACTGCAAATGCTTTGTAAGGTAAGAATGTATTTCCCTGGAAAATAGAATAGAATAATAGAATAGAATAAATTTTTATTGTCCACCAGGGTGGAAATCTTTCTTTATAAATATTATTTTTTTTTATAAAAAAATATAAAATATAAATATATATATTTTTTTTTATAAATGTAATTTTTCTTTTCTAAATATTATTCCCATACCTTATACTAACTATAAATAATTGTTGTCTTAAGAAGGACCACAATCTTGTGAATGACATATCAGAAATAATTCTGCTCAAGTTCTCTTTTTTACATGGTACTGGAACACTCGGCCTGCATATATAGGCTAAATTATTTCTTAAAGGAGGATTTCACCCATTTCAACATTAATCTTTATTGAAAGTGGATCATATATGTAGTCGAAATGTAAAAGAATTTTTGAATTTGGTCCCTCTCGACCGAGAAAAGACAGAAAATAACCGAAGGATGCATTTGTAATGAAAGACTACAACACCCACAATGCACCACAATGCACAGCTCCGCAAGCCACACCCACTAATCCGGAACTGCACAAATATAAACCTCAGTGTGCTCGTCTGATTCAGTGATTTCGTCCAGGAGAAAATGCCATTGTTGAAATTCTCTGCAGCAGACGGACTCTATCTGTGTCCGTAGGCCGTAGCACGCAGCGAGAACACATGCACAGCAGTCCGCCTCAGCTCGAGCCAGTCCGGGCTCCTCGACCGCAACAGGCAGCCGCCTCCGGTTCCTCCATCAGCAGCTGCTCTTCATTAACCTATATTGCGGCTCGTAAATGAACGACTGACTGAATATCTGCCCGAATGGTCCTATACAGGAAGATGTCGACAGATTCAATAATCAAGATATTTTCACCTGGCTATACCCAAAGTTTAGATAAGTTGTGTTATTTATGCAATTTAGCACATTCGTAATTAGATTATCCATTTGCCCATGTTAACAAATAATTTCAAATTATTATTTTTTTATTATTCATTTTTTGTTTGTCTTGATTTAAGTATCAACTCAGTAACTTTCATGATGATATCTAAATGTTAACATTTTTACCCTATTCACGTGAGAAAAAGAATGATCAGGCATAGGCTATTGGGTTTTTTTTTTTTCTGAACTTTCCCCATGGAATTCTTCGGTGCTTTTTTCCTTTACTCAGGACATATTGAGAATACAAAATCAGTTTGCTGCTGTTGCAATTTGTTCTGGGTTGGCCCCCATCTTGGCTTAAAATGACTGGACTGAATCTGATTTCTTTCTATACGATGAAAAACACAGTAATTTAATACATGAGCCATGACACAAGTTAACAATCATTTAAAAAGCAATAAGACAGCATATAAATCCAAATATATAAAGGATAAATGAGCCCAATTAATAATATATAAATAATGGAAAATGAGTTTCAGGAAAATAGTACTGGTAAAAGAGTATTGTGCTCAGTTGCAGCTTTAATAGGAATGAATGGAAGGAAGAGTAGGGCCCGATCAGATTTAATCGTAGTAATATTACATTAAATCAAATAATTCAAATAGGGAATACAGAGGAATTTCTTTAGGAGTGCAGGGGCAAAATGGCAAAAAAGAGCTGTATATAAAAATGGAGTAATATTGGAAGTAATGTGGAAGGGTTGAATGCAAATATATTATTTAAGGATTAATAAAATTATGCAAAAAGAATGGGAAGAGGAAATTTAAGGCAGACTTTATTTTTCTCTTCAGCCAATAGGGAAACATTCAATTAATATAGATTGAGGAAGGAGAGTGGTGGTTATTACTAAGATTGGGGCACCGCACATTGTATTATGGGCTGGCAATGGTTGTAAAGCATCCCGATGGCAGATGCATATGTGGAGAAGTGTCAAATCTTTCTGTTCCTGTGAGAAGAATTGTTCTGGAAGAATGTTCCTGAATGCAATGCACAATTTTCCTACTGCTGTTTCACAGGGATTAGTCAAGGAAATAAAGGAGCATAAAAACTCATCTGAGTTACAGTATTTAGAAGTGCAATAGCTTCACTGGGAATGGCATCCATAAATATGTCAAAATCACATGGGGTGACAGAAGCTTTAAATGAAATTCTGTAAAATTATGTTTTTATTTGACAGAATAAACAAATCACTAAAAGAAAAGCTGAAAAAATTCTTTCCGAGTAATCGAGATGTACAGGACTTCAAGATCCTGGTAGCTGGACAAGCTGGAGCAGGAAAGTCCAGCTTTATTAACTCCATCAATAATGTCTTTCAAGGACGGATCACCTCTATAGCGCTTGTGAATTCATCTGCTGGTGCCAGTCATAGTTTCACAAAAAGTGTAGGTATTTGTCAACTACAGTACAGTTTTCTAAAAGATCTAGAAATGTAATTTGACCTTGAGCATTGAGCATTTTAGTTAGTCAAATGAATTGTTTGCAAATATTTATGCCTATATATTTTTGGTCTTCTCTTAATAGCTCAAAGGATTCACCATCAGAAGTGGTAATAAATCTTTGCCCCTCGTCTTCAAGGACATAATGGGCTTAGAAGCTGAGATATTGGCTGGATCACAACCAGATGACATCATCAATGCTGTATTTGGCCATGTGAAGGATGGTTATAAAGTAATAAACCACTTCATTAACATTTTACCAAAGTTTGCGTGTGTGTGTGTGTGTGTGCGTGTGCAATACAGTAGGTTTGACATTTAACATATTTTTCTTAATTTCCAATCATAGTTCAATGAGGAGCAGGCACTGACTCATAAGGATCAACATTACACCAGTGACCCTCTCCTCTCTGATCAGGCTTTCTGCCTGGTGTACGTCATAGATGCAAATGCAGTCCAAATCACAGATGAAAAACTTATTGACAAGCTGATGATCATCCGCAAGAGAATCAGTGATAAGGGTAATTCTGACCTCTAAATGTTTGATTATGATTTTCATTCATGAAAATTTCTCATAAATTTTCAAAGAGAATGGAGAAAGAGAAAATCCAGACACATGCAGGCTGCATTTAAATTGCCAATGCAAACAGGGCATGTCACAAGGATTAACTTTTCCGCTTAATTATCTATGTGGCTCAGTTATGTCTACAACAAACTGCCATAAATGTGTTCAAGACTGTAAAAAACAAAAAACAAACAAACAAACAAACAAAAAAAAAACTGGCAGCTGTGGTTACCATACATTTTCTGTAAAAAATACGGTAGGACCTTGAACCGTTTGGTTTCCATTGAAGTCCATTATATGGAGAAAAATCTGGAATGTTTTCATCAAAAACCTTAATTTCTTTTCGACTGAAGAAAGAATGACATGGATATCTTGGATGACATGGAGGTAAGTAAATTATCAGCAAAAATCTTTTTTAAAAGTGAACTACTCCTTTAAGCTATGCAAAATCTGCAGACTCATGGCATTTCCTTGCCATGGGGCTCATTATGGGCTATATATACCCCATATATACCCCATATGGGCTCATTTTATATTCATTGAAGCTGATAGGCTTTCTATGTGAAAACCCCATTCGTCATCATCCGAACGTCTCCGTTCCCTACTCACGAGGGTTACGTATTGAGACTTTATTTACCGTATATAGTAAGGAAACTTTCTGTTAACCAATTAACAGTTTTTCACTGTAGTCTTTTACAGTTAAAATCACTATCATTTTTTACAGTGTTGAAGGGAAAAAAAACTTGTTTTAGAACCTGTATTGGCTCTGCATTTGCTGTAGGGATTCCTCAAGTGGTTGTCATGACCAAAGTGGATGAAGCATGTCCGCTAGTCAAGAAAGATCTAAGGAAGATCTACAATAGCAGGATCATCAAAGAGAAGGTATGTGATATCAACCAAAGACATGCACTTGTTTAAACTGTACAGATTGCAAGTATATATTTTCCATATTGATCTGATTCTGTCTAATAGCCACATTTGGTTTTCTGACCTAACATTATGTTCCTGTCCAGATGGAGTTGTGCAGTGCCAAAATTGGTGTGCCACTGTCAAACATCTTCCCAGTGAAGAACTACCATGAAGAGATTGACACAGAGGATGACATTGATGCTCTGATACTAAAGGCAGTTGAACAGATTGTTTATAATGCCAATGATAGATTGGTGAATATTCAAGCTGACAAAAATCACACACAGTATATTGGATTTGGACTGGGTCCGTCTTTGATTGTGATAATTTTTGGTTTTTTATTTTATTATTATTTTTGATTGTGGATCAAAATTAGTATTGAGGGGATTATGTTTTGTGTTTACAAAATAAGGACAGTGGGGTTCAAATCTTATTTAAACCTGAAAATTAATGAAAGATTCAGAATTCAATTTAAAAAAAAAAACTTTCTACATTTAACAACATTAAAGCTAATGACACAAATACGGTAAGTAATGTGGGAATAATGCAGTTACACTCTTGTATATTAGATTCTTCAAAACATTTATGAACAAAATAACTTTTGCTTATTTTGCTTATTTGCTTACTTGAGATCTGTTGACCAAATCCTATTTAATCTTGAATTGCTTATTTTTCTTGACAACATGCATTCAACCTGTCCCAAAACACTGAATTGGGGTATCTGGAGCAATCAGAGAGAAAGCACACCTTTTTTTGAAATTCGTGTTCTGAATGCACTGCTGATCTATCTTGTCTAAATTTAATAAATCTGACATTGTCTACTATGAATGATACATATACAGTATATGTATAAAAATTGTATTTATTTTATTGTATTTTATTTTTTATTTTTCCCTGATTTCACACCTGCACCACCGGTACACCCTAACAGATTCAATTAAAGGGGTAGATGACCCAAAACTTTATTTTAGGTGAGGATCGCTGAGTTCTATAAAAAAAAATGAGTAAACTCATTGAGAGACATCCTTGAGTTGACGCTGGGTCTGAGCTGTAACTGGCAGATAGACACTTGGGGCACTATTTTAACGATCTGAAACGCAAGTATCAAGCGCAAAGCTCAAGAAAGTTTGTGGGTGGGTCTTGGGCGCTATTGCTATTTTACCAGCGGGATAAATGACTCTTGTGCCGGGCGAAAGTTTAAAAGGTGTTGGTCTGAAGTAGCCTCATTATTCATAGGTGTGGTTTGCGCATAACGTGAAATAAACCAATCAGGGGTGCATTTCCCGAAAGCATCGTTAGCCAACTATGGTCGCAAGTTCCGTCGTTATCAGCATAGTTCAACGATACAGTGTTTCCTGAAACAATTGCTGTTGGAACTCAATCATGATGAACTGCACACAGCATGACTCTGCAAAGTCAAGTCACAGCCTTCCAAATTACTTTCAGTTTCTATTTCCAGGAAATTCAGCCTGTTCTTATAAAATGAAGCTCTAGCATAAGTTCTGCCAGGAAGAATCAATTGTTACTAATTGAGCGACTGACGGGACCTACGCCAAATAACTCTAAATCATTATATTGCTTACTGCATGGGCTGTTAGTAAATTAATTGTTACAGTGTTATTCTCCCAAGTCTTTCTGGTAGAACTTGCGATTTCTATATAACAATGATCTGTTCGAAAAAATACGCATGTCAGTAAGTGACTGATAGCTTGGACTAAAAGGGAGTTTCATTTGTGGTTCAGACGAAGAACCTTTAACCTCTGAACAATTCCATTGCATAAAAGTTTCTGAAACTTGGTATGAACTTATTAAATTTCTACTTGCATCGTATTTTGCAATAATATTCATTTCAATAATGGTATGTGTGTAGTATATATATTTTTTATCATTATGCATTTGAGTATTTGACATATATAGCTCGAAAAACGTGTGTCTATATAACTGTTGTGGTGCGGACTTGATTTCAGTTGCTTTAAGCAAGATATAAGTCATCTGTGTTCCATGATAGAGCTGATATTAAAGGGTTAATTCACCCAAAAATTAAAAAAAAAAATAGGTCATTAATGACTCACCCTCATGTCAGTCCAAGTTTGAGATATTTCTGATTTAGTCTGAGAGTTTTCTGCCCCTCCATTGAAAATGTATGTACAGAAAACTGTCCTTGTCCAGAAAGGAAATAAAGACATCATCAAAGTACTCAATATGACATCAGTGGGTTAGTTAGAATGTTTCGAAGCATCGAAAATACATTTTGGTCCAAAAATAACAAAAACTATAACTTTATTCAGCATTGAATTGTCTGCAGCTGAACCTTCTAATGCCACGATTAGGGCTTGAAGATGTGAAGTCGCCTGCGTCTGCACAGTGCAATTTGATGCAGCCCCTAAAGTGACACAGGAGACAGGAGAAATGCTGCATAATAACAATAATGCAAGCGCACGAGACAAAATAAAGTTAAATTACATTTCGTCTTGTTTTGGTCAATGAAAATGATGAGATATTTTAACATAGTTTTTATTTTGTAAACCACATTTAGTCTCGTGTTTATTCGTCAACAATTTTGCATCATATATTTAATTATAGTCATCGGCACATGACCAGCAATTACATTGTGTCTCATCTCGTTTTAGTCACGTGAAAAAGGTGCGTCGACGGCGTTAGATAATCATAATTTTTGATGACGATAGCAACACTACTGCTAAATATATCAGGGGTCCTGTTCACAGTGGTAGGCCCCGAGTAACAAGTGGTAAAGGCTTTGCTGTGGAAGGGGGCCATAGAACTGGTTTGTCATGGTAGATCTTTAGGAAGCATACTGCCAAATTCTATCCTTCTTCGACTCAGGAAGTTCCTCGGGCTGCTTTCGGGGGCAAAGTGTACCAGTGTTGGGTACTTCCTTTCAGCCTAGTCTTGTCAACCCTTTAATTTGGCTCACTGTGGAGCAGATGGTGGTTCGGCATCGAGATGTCATCCTCGCTTAAATGCAATTTTTTGGGAGTTTTGGCTGAATACAAAGAAAAGTGTGTTTTCTCCATTACAGATGACTATTTTTTTCAGGTGTTTCGATTTTTTTTTTTCGTTGTTTCAATCCTCACAGCAATGAGCAAGATAAAGCTAGGCCAGTCATTCAGAACTCAAACAGTTTAAAGGCTGTTAGGTCTGATGGCAGCTGCGTACAATGGTATACCCTTTGGCCTGCTGTGCTTGAGACCTTTGCAGTGGTGGCACAAGACCAAGGGGTTTCCTTGACGTGCAACTCGTTGATCAAGGTTATGCGCAGGTGTTTGTGTGAAAGAAGCCTTGGTTCTTGTCCCAGGATCTGAACCTCAAGTGAATTTTCACAAACTGAGAAAGTCAAAAAGTGTTAGGTTATGCACCGATCTCCCCCATCTAATGTTTGAAATAATATGGATGTCACTATGTAACCAGCAGCATAGACAACTAGATAGAACAAAAGTGGGTGTGGGCATTTTTAATTATGCATGCAAGCTTTCAAGAATGAAAGTGAAACTGAAATAGAGAGATATATATACCGTTCTGCGGTAGGGCTTGCTTACAGTGAGATACAAGTCAACTGTGCTCCAGGACAGACTGATATAAATATATCGAAGGGGAAAAAATGGGATCGTCTGGATCAAAACCAGAGCCTCAACTAAATCCAGGTGAGAGGGTCATTCTTCCCTGTGATTTTTTTTATTTATTTATACAGAACACATATGCACACACCATAGATTTCAAATTGATACATATTACCAAATTATTGTTAAACTTGTTTTATTTTTCATAGAACTGGATAGACCATGGAGGAACTTTCAATGGGGGTAAGCTATACATTTTAAGCTGTTCTGTCTTTACAGACAGTTGGCTACTTTATTTAGCTTTTATGCAGGCTATATACAGTATTATCTTTGTGCATAACAGTCAAAACAGTAATCTATTCAGTTAAAAGTGTAAATACTGTTTAAGCTAAGAATTTTATTTCCTTGTAAAATATTATTGGTTTCTCTCCCTGTACATTTTATGAATAAGAATTATTTGTTGCAAGAAGGACCACAATCTTGTGTTTAACAATTATATTTGAAGTAATTCTGCTAAAGACTTGGTCGTGGAAAATTATGATTAGCCATGATGATGTGTTATGTTTTTTTATATATATCTTTTTAACATATGTTATTGTAACAAATAATGTTATGAATTATTTTAGCATTAAAATGTATCCAACCTTTCACTTGGTAAAAATAACAAAAAGTAGAAAGGAGTCAGTTTAATCAATTTAATGACTATCCCACGAAGTTATCATTAATAATGACAATGTTGGCATTGAAACTGCCAGATAAGTAATTTGGCAACAATAATTGATAATAGAGAAATGTACATCTAAAAAGGGTATACATTACCTATAATCCTACAAGAAGTGGATCATTTTGTTACTTCTTATTGGAAATTAACATTATATCATAACTGTGTATGTGGTAATGCTACTCCAAATTAGACTCCATTGTGCCACATTGAACAAATCTGCTTTGAGTTCTGTTCTGTAAAATTGTGTTTTTCTTTAACAGAACAAAAGGAGCTCTAAAGGAAAAGCTGGAAAAGTTCTCTCCTAGTGATCCAAATGTAAAGGACATCAAGATCCTGGTAGCTGGACAAATTGGAGCAGGAAAGTCCAGCTTTATTAACTCCATCAATAATGTCTTTCAAGAAAGGATCACCTCTATAGCGCAAGTGAATTCATCTGCTGGTGCTAGTCGTAGTTTCACACAAGAGGTATACCTATATAGTAGTTGAATGTTTTCTAAAAGACCCAGAAATGTCTTGTGACAGTGCATTTAGCATTTAAGCTAATTGTTGAATGAGGATTTCTTGAAAAATATTCACAAAAATGTGTTCTTCTATATTTTGATCTTCATTTGAAGCTCAGAGGATTCACCATCAGAAGTGGGGGGAAAACTTTGCCCTTCGTCTTCAAGGACATAATGGGGTTAGAACCTGAGATATTGGCTGGATCACAAGCAGATGACATCATCAATGCTGTGTTTGGACATGTGAAGGATGGTTATAAAGTAATAAACCATTAAATTAACATTTTGACAAAGTTTGTGTGTGCGCAGTAGGTTTGACATTTAACATATTTTTTCTGTATTTCCAATCTTAGTTCAATGAGATGAAGGCACTCAATCATGAGGATCAACATTACACCAGTGACCCTCTCCTCTCTGATCAGGCTTTCTGCCTGGTGTACGTCATAGACGGAAGTACAGTCGAACTCATAGATAAAAAGCTTATTGACAAACTGAAGATCATCCGCAAGAGAATCAGTGAACGGGGTGAAACTGAATTTTTATTTTTATTCATGAGTTTACATACAGGAGATAAGTGGGCATAAAACGAATTGGGTTTGTGTGTGAGTTTTCAATGTCCAGACAGACACAGGCAAAATTCAGCCTGTGTCTGTCTGGGCATTGAAAACTCACACACAAACCCAGTTCGTGCAAAAATTGATGCAAAATTAATTAATTGATTTAATTGATGCCAAATGCAAACAGGGCACGTTTCAACGCACAACTTTTTTGCCTAATTATTTATACGACCCAGACCATATGTGGGTCAGTTATGTAGATAATGTATGCACAACAAAATGCCAAACATGTGTTAAATTTAGTTGAGGAAAAACAAAAACTTGTTTTAGAACCTTTGTTGCCTCTGCATTTGCTGTAGGGATTCCTCAAGTGATTGTCATGACCAAAGTGGATGAAGCATGTCCGCTGGTCAAGAAAGATCTGAGGAATATCTACAATAGTAGAATCATCAAAGAGAAGGTATGTGATATCAACCAAAGACATACACGTTTTAACTTTACACATTGCAAGTTCCACTTGTTGATCTGATTCTGTCTAATAGCCACATTGAATGGATGTCCCCACCAAAGCTGAGACCAAACCTACGCCCATGCATAGGGGAACCACTTTAAGTGCCATATAGCACTAATCTTTGTCATGGGTGCTATGTAGAACCACAAAAGGTGCCATGGAGCATGTTAATCACCCCAAAGAACCACTGAAGAACCGCTGAAGAACCAAACTGGGCTTAGTGGTGCTATATAGCACCATGACCACCGCAAAGAACC
>JAOTRC010000012.1:6005615-6017333 GCA_027497675.1 Cyprinella lutrensis | reverse complement strand
ATAGATAGATAGATAGATAGATAGATAGATAGATAGATAGATAGATAGATAGATAGATAGATAGATGATAGATAGACTTTTATCTCAAAAAATCTTTTGTGTTCAGTTAACAGTAAGAAACCCTAAGATTTGGAACAACAAGATTTTGAGAAATTGATGACAGAATTTTTATTTTATTGTGAACTGTCTTGTTATTTCACCCATTCCGTCTACGTTTTGTCCCAAATGTTAGGTCCCAATTCCAATTAAATTATGTTCTAAACCTCTGAACTGTGATTGTCTAATACTCCTAAAATAGTTAGCAGTCTTAATTTATTCTTTGATTGATATGCTCATTACTGCACTGGTCGTGACAGCAGGAGTTCTGCTTAACTCTGATTGAAGGTGAAAGGAGAGGAAGTCTTAAAGGCTAACAAGAGAGACGGGTCATATTCCAGAGGATGCCGTGATTAAGCAGGCTTAGTTATCATTAAAAGGTCAGGCCCATGTACATGGTAAATGTAAAATATTTTAAAGTTCATTTGAAACACATCCAATTCACCCACATGAACTGAAAATAGATTTGCATCATCTGTGGTAGATTTCTCTCAATTACATTTATTGTCTGGGAATTGAACGCATGACCTTGACATTGCAAGTTCCGTAAACAACTTGAGTTGCAAGAACACTTGTTTTGAACAATGGTTATGATTGGTAAATGGTAATGAGAATCATAATTTGCTTGGAAATATGATAGGAAAATTTAAGTTGTGATCTTGCGAAGCGATAATTTGCATTTAAAAGTGCAAATTACTTTGCACTTAATTTGTGCTTTTGCTGTCATTTAATGTATCAGGTAAAAATATTGGATGTGTTTGTTATGTTTTGGTTCAAAGCTTGAAAAAATCTCTGAAAAAAAATCATATCCTATGAAAACATATCTGGTAAAGTTAAACCTTTAACATTTAATTGTTCTCACGTCAGACCACATCAAATTGACATCGAGACGTGGTCTGGGAACCACATGTTGATTTTCTCGTATTTGAGGCGTGGTTTACGAATGCCAGAGCCGTTTATTGGGTGCTACGAATGTCTATCAAATGCGCCTGTACGTAACTCCTAGCCAATCTTTTCACTTATACCAGATGGTGTATGTAGAGCGAAAGAAATTAGACGAGGATAAGACGATGGGTCCGAGATTTACGTTCCAAACTACTTAGAACAATATCTAAGGCTGCATCGAAAGGTAACTTCGCGTCTGCTGCCATGTTTGTTCCATAGGTATAAACAAACTGCTTCGGTGTGTCGCATAGATGTCGTCATCGTCTTGTTGCTCCCTCCCCGTTCTCTCTTAGGCGAAAATTTGGTCCATGGTATCCAGACCGCCTTGCAGCGTGAATAAAATCATGCTGCTCATGAAATCATGTGACCCTGGACAACAAAATCAAAAAGGGTCAATTTTTTTAAATTGAGATTTATACATAAACTGAAAGCTAAATAAATAAGCTTTCCATTGATGTATGGTTTGTTAGGATAGAATTTTTGGCTGAGATATAAATCTGGAATCTGAGGGTGCAAAAAAGTCTAAATATTGATAAATCGCCTACAAATTTGTCCATTTTTGTTTGCGATATTGCTGCATTTACGGTAGGAAATTTACTAAATATCTTCATGGAACATGATTTTAACTTAATATCCTTCTGATTTTTTGGCATAAAAGAAAAAACGATAATTTTGACCCATAAAATGTATTGTTGGCTATTGCCACAAATATACCTGTGCGACTTGTGACTGGTATTGTGGACAAGGGTCACATGATTTTTTTTAAACTGTATTGGGATGGCTCTATACGCAATCTATAGGATGGCTCTATACGCAACACAAAAATCATGCGTTCGATTCCCAGCCACGCCATCAACACAGTGATGATTTCTTCAGATAAAAGCATCTAGCAAATGCATAAATGTAAACCCCTATAGAGGGTAGATGAGCAACTGACTTTACCTGCCTTTAACCATGAAATTAGTGGGTCAAATTGGCGCACCAACATCATAATCATAATAGAAATTTTGTACGCGCATTCCACAACACAGAGTGATGAAAGCCACAACATATCAAGAAAAAGCAAATGGGTTAACCAGTATTTCCAACTTAAAATCAGTGTCAAATTGATCAATAAACTAATATCAGTGCCAAAAAGTACAGATTTCCATTGATTGTGGATATATTTCTGCTAACACCATGTAAACATTTTCTTCATATATTGGTCTCATTCCATAATGCTGACCGTTGAATGTCTCTACGCTTTCAGATTAGCTTTAGCAAGCTATATCTATAATAGAGTAAAGGCGAAGGTAAAGAGTCTACGCCACCTGATGTCTTTCACTTTCTCCCCTATTCAATGAGAGGTTTATTTTCACTACCTCTCAAAGAAAAGACTATCTGTTTAATCCTTCTCCGCAGCTTAGCCGCGGCCCATGAAATGAATCTTAAATCCAGGTATAGGTATTGGTATAAATATCTCTTTTCCCCTGCTTGTGTACTCCGCCGCCGCATTCAGGATAACAATAGTGGCGTCTGACAAGGCAAGGTTAATCCTATATGCTTGCGTATTATGCAGGGTCAAATTCCATATCGCACGTTTGCCGTGTCATTAATTTCCAAACCTGCGGCCCGGGGTCCCTGGGCACACAATGACTCGCTACATTAGCTAAATGGCCGGCAGTCTGTAGTTCGTAATGAGATGAGTCGCTAGCATGGTCGCTCGTTCATCATCCTGCTCGGTCCAATACAAGTGTTCTTTTATCTAGTTTCTCTCAGAGCTGATGTCATCACAGTGGACATTAATCAGCTGTCAGGGGAACCAGGGACTCCCATAATGCCCTATTAGCAGCCCTGTTCCAAAATCATTACCTGCAAATGAATGACCAGAGATTGGCCACGACGACCACTCCCAAGTCTCTCAAAGTGCGCGGCAGGACCGAACGGGCACCTGGGGTTGAACTCGGGTGCTAAAGGATTCGGCAGGTGTGGATGGGACCGTTTGACACGTTCCATTTCTTTATTTCAGATATTATGGTGTTGTTTGAGCAGTAAAAACGGGAAGATAAAGTAAGCCAAGGCATTTGTAAAGCCATGCTAAATAAATTCAGACCATACTGAGTTAATAAATCATCAAACTATGGATGAATAAAATTCAGCACTGTCTTCACATTCCAAGCAAAGATGTTTGGGCTATGGTTGGTTATTTGTTCCATTTCTTTTTCTTTCTTTCTTGTCCTCAAACTATCCCTCAACTTTTCTCAAAGACACAAGTTCCTTTCAAGTGAGTCCCAAGGTTAGCGATGTCATTTCCTGTCTTTTAAAATCGGTGCAAAGGGAATGTCATCAGCTCTACAAATAGTATGCAGTGGAAAAAGCTCTCCAGTTTCCCATGAAGCTCAGAATGCTAAATAATTGTACATATTGTCAGATATTTCTCCTTTGGGACTGCATGAATGAGAAGACATTAATGTGAGGACCCTTGCCTCCCTTCTCTTCCATTCAGAGCATCTATTTCAATAAGGTGGCCATATGTCGAGCTCCTCTGAAACACCGCACCAGCAAAAGTGATTACCGTGGTTAATAGGTGTCACCAGTCTATTGTAAAGGACATAATTACTAGGGGTCAAGTATCGTATTAATCAAATGCCATTTTGCCAATCCATCTAGTGTCACTGGCCCCAGTTGCTTTCAATGCGTCCGCTCGTCCCCTCATGTATTCCAATTAAAGTCCAGATGAGCTTGTGAACAGTGGGAATGATCAGCATTGTATTGGATATTTGGAAAATATGTGGCACTTATAGGCATGTTACTTAACATTTTAACAAAATATAACACACACATTGTTTTTTCACTTTTTATGGGGACTTTCCATAGACATAAAGATACCGTACAATCTGTACATATCCCCTAACCCCAACCCTACCCATTTTTACATCTTAAAAAACATCATTTTTAGGTACACAATTGCCATTTTCCTCATGGGGACTAAAAATGTCCCCACATAATCCATAATAACTCAAAAATAGTCATGAAAACCACAAAAGGTAATACATAAAATACCTAAATAATTGCCCAAATAAAAAACACTAAATCATCTGAGGCCTTCGTGACATTTATATGCTGATGCCGTTGTGTGCTTCACTTATACTCATTCATCTCAGCCATACCCCGTTTGTGCAGTATTTAAGAGGCTGATATCAGATTAATACCCCCATTAAGCGAATGAGAGGATCCATTTGCATAGATGGGAAGGAATATGCAGATAAGACAGGACAGCCCATGATAATGTAGGGGGTGGGGCACGGAGGGAATCTAGCTGGATAATATAGCTGAGCACTATTCAAGGCAAGGAAGGAGCTGTCAGTCAAATTTGATTTCCTTTTTGTGTCGTGCACTCTGGTATCAGTAAAACATGAATGGGTCATTTCAAATGGCCTGTGAGCTTATTCCAGTTTCGGAATTAGGGGGAAATGGAATTTAGTTTTGGCAATGTTAAAAGCCTTATGATAAAATGAAAACATTGTATTCCTCAAAGCACTTGTTACAAGAATATTGAAAGGGTTATGCACATTAAGACTTACACTCTTAAAAATAAATATTCCCAAAGGTTTGCATCTATGCATAGAAAAAAAAGATCTGAGTATAAAAAGAACATTTTAATAATCCCAAGCACCTTTAGAGAGACTTTAGAGTTATTTACCATTAGTCAAAAGCATTAAGTAATAGTATTTTGTACTTGTAAAATGAAAGTGCTATAGATCTACATGTTTGGGCATGTCTAGGTTGGTCTTTTAGAGAAGCATCTCAGCTCCTCAACAAATAAATGGGGGAAAAAAGATGCAAAAGTACTGCTTTTGTCTTTGCCGTAATGTAAATGTATTTCTCACATTGTTTGGTGAAATGAAAAATAGCACGACGTGCTTGGGTGAGCTGTCTGAAATAAAAAAAATTCACTAAAAGCAAGTGAAACCGTTTTTATTCATAACACATTTCCCTCCCATATGTTTCTAACTTCCCCCATTTTTCTCTCTCTAGCTTATAAATTCTCATTCTTCCTCATTTAGAAGTCATTTTCCTCTTCTGTCACCTACTTTGTTTTCACTCAGTCTTCTCCTTGGATTCGCCGTTGTTTGTATAAATTACCATTCATTGCAGAGTCACTAAAGCATAAGTGGTCTGCTATCCCGTGTCAGTAGCTTGCCTCGCCAAGCATGGCAGAGAAGCGAACCCTTAAACGAAACAAAAGTATCGCATGGGGGGTTGAGGAGGAGTCGCTGTTGCAGATGACACAAACACGGCGCCAAACGTTCTCCCTCGTAATCAGCCAATAAGGCGGAGAGATGCGAACACGGGAAGAACAGCTTTACCATTCCAGCTGACTGGTGGCGAGCCAAGTGCGCAGTGGCGTTCAAATGGCAACACACACTCAACACCTGTTCTCACCACCTGGCTAACACAACCTAGGCCATGGGAGTGTGTCAATAAAGGCAGTGGGGAGAACGTATATGAGTATGTGTGTGTGGAGAAAGAAACTGAGAGAAGGCGAATGTGTGCATGTGGAGAAAGAAACTGAGAAAAGGAGTGTGAGTGTGTGTGTGTGTTTTACGATAAAGGTAGGCCTATCTGCGGCCCTTTCAAACAGTCCAGCATCATTTGCATGTTGTAATTGGATTGTGTGGAGTGCCAGCTTTGCAGCGTATTGTAATGAGGCACGTTTTTTGTTTAGGTCTTTTATTCACTGGAACGAGGCTCCTTATTATCAAGCCATATTTTGCGGTCTAGCTATTTCAGAGATCGCAGTAGGCTGCTGTGTACTAAGTTGTAGACCTGGAGTTACTTAGATAATTCTATGCATTATTTGTTTGTTCAAATTTAAAGGAGTCGGAGAAATAATTAGCATAAAATGAGAAACTAGACTTTCACACTTTATAAAGAAAATGTGAGTGCTGGTTGCCCGTGCATTTGGCAGTCGCATTTATCCAAAGTTACTGTTTGAGCTACATGGATTGCGTAGAACTTCAGGTTGTGCAACAAGGGTGTACTTTGTTGTTCTGGTGGTTGTTACAATGTTAAGACCTAAGCCATTTTAAGTCCTTTAAGTCAGATTTTAAGGAACAAATCATCCTTTCTAAACGTTTAAATTATCGCAACACTCGTTGACTTATAAATTAATTTAAATCAATAGTAGTGTCACAGTCTCCGTCTGCACCTTTCTGTCTGCGTCTTCTTCACTACACTTCCCAGGATCCTCTTGTCTCCACACTTGAACTCACTCCCTCATCAGCCTCCTGTTCATCGGGTTGTTCATCTATCACCTGTTTTCACCTCATTATGTTTGATTCATGCGTGTATTTAGTTTGCCTGTGTTCATTCAGTCTTTGTTGGTCGATGTTAATGTTACCCTGAGTTTTGTGAGTGTTCCTACCAGTTTGCCTGTACCTGTTTTTGAGTTTAAGTAAAGTGATTGAATTGGAGCATTTGCCTCTTCGGTCTTCTTCTGCCTGCACTCCACTACAAACCTTGACAAGTAGCCGTATTAAATTGATGAGGAAAAAACAACCATAATTTAAAACCACAAATGACTGGACCTAAACCTACTTATCCGAAACCTAACTAAGACCTCTCTAGGGTTAAGAAGGTACCAGTTGAGAGGCATTTTTGAGGAATACCTCCAAAAACAACCAACTAAAATAAACACAGTCCCCCTGGTTTACCTACCCACACCAACATTATTATCTGCTCAACAAAACAAAATTAAACCGATTTATCCCGGACGAGCCCCCAATTTTTGTTACGAACCCATATTTAAATTTGTCTGAAAGGGGAATGTAACATAAAAAGGACATGTGAAACCAAAATACAATGTGTAAATATTTATTAAATAACAAAACTATCCATAACACGAAGGAAACATGAAAGATATTTCTAAAATAATTAAGAAAAGATAATTAACCCAGACAAACTCCAAAGGTAGTTGGGTGGTTTCTAGGGTGTTAGGATGGTTTGTAGGGTGTTGCTATGTGGTTAATTAGGTGTTGCCATTTTGGGTGCTAGAGTATTGCTATATGGTTGTTAAGGTGTTCTGGTGGTTGCTTACAGTACTGGCCCTAGGGTCAAATTGATTTGGGTGGTTGCTAAGGTGTTCTGGTGGTTGTTATGTGGTTATTTAGGTGTTGCTATATGGGTGTTAGAGTATTGCTATGTGGTTGCTAAGATGTTCTGGTGGTTGCTTCCTGGGTCAAGTTGCTTCCTAGGTCAACTTCCCTAGGGTCAAGTTGATTTGGGTGGTCGCTAAGGTGTTCTGGTGGTTTTAGGGTGTTGCTATGTGGTTACTTAGGTGTCACTATATGGGTGCTAGAGTATTGCTATGTGGTTGCTAAGGTGTTCTGGTGGTTGCTTTCTGGCCCTGGTGAAAAACAAGCTCAACCCTGGTCAGTAGATATTACTCAGCCCTGCTTTGGATTTTTCTTGTGTTTTATTATCCACAAGGCAATGATTTTAAAGGGTTAGTACACACACAAAAATGAAAACTATTTCATTAATTACACAGACTCATGTCGCTCCAAACTTGTAAGATGTTTTCATCTTCAAAACACAAATGAAGATCTTTTTGATGAAATCTGAGAGCTTTCTGTCCCTACATTGACAGCTACGCAACAACCACTTTCAAGCTCCATAAAGATAGTAAGGACATCATTAAAGTAATCCATGTCACTCTATTGGTTTAACCTCAGTTTTATGAAGCAACATTAGTGCTTTTTTTTCACACACAAAAAAACATAATTTACCACTTTTCCTTACGTGTTTACTTTCTGAGCCTTGAAAGTGGTAGTTGCGTAGGCTGTCAATGGAGGGAGAGAAAGCTCTCGGATTTCATTTAAAAGATCTTCATTCATGTTCTGAAGATGGATGAATGTCTTACAGGTTTTAGTAAGAGATGATGTGTAATGACAGATTTTCCTTTTTGGGTGAACTATCCCTTTAAGTCATTAAATATAGCACACCTCTACTCAATAATTTGCACATATAATTCTCGTTTGTAACACAGAAGTTGTGCCATGCATTGTAGTTTTTATCCCCAAGCATGAACAATAGTGATAGCAAGCACCATTAAATAGTAACGTCTGTCAGAGCAAAACATTTGTATTGCATTACAGTTATAGGGAATGCTTTTCCAAACTCTACAGCTTCCTGTGGCACACTGTTTTTGCTTGTGTTACCGGCAGCGATTACCGCAACCCCCCCATGCACAGCCTGTGCGCTGTCACTGAGGAGCAGTTATTGATCTGTTGTATTGGTAACAGAGGGGACAAGCAGATTGGGACGATTTTCCACCCACCAGCAGTGCAGAATGCTAAGCAGAACGCTGGCTGTGCGCCAGGATATCTCCAAGAGTGAGCAATACTCAGGAGGAAACAGATTTACGGCATGTTTTTGAACATATTGCCAAACAGACTGCATTTCTGAGAGGACACTGACCTTTTGACATCTTTTTGAAGGCACGTGTCTCTAAAGTACACAATGTTATGATATTTCATTGGAGATATAATCTCGCTACTGCTCAAAACTGATATGCCTTTAAATTCATTCTTGTATTCTCTGATTTATAGATTTTGAAAATTCCACAAGCAGGTTTCCACTGCCATATCGATTAAACAAATCTACGCATGTAAGGTTTCTAGTGTTCGGCTGCTTTTTAATTATGAGGAATGGGAGATGTTATTTGACATGGATCAATGTTTTGTGGTTCTAACTTGACATAACATGCTTGGATGAGATCCAAACATGGAGTTATTGCATCCTGTTGATAGCTAGATCGAGTCAAACACAATTTGAGATGTTTTACATAACTAATAAACATGCAGGCAGATTATGTTGCTGTCTGCAGTCTTAGAATAGACTTTATAGAATCATCAGCAACCCAGAGGAAAATGTTATTGCGCTGAGGTTGGTCTTTTCATAGCTCAGGAGACTTAATGGAGTTCTCAACCAGTAAGCGTCAGCTTTATCTGAAATGTTTGTCCTGAAAGTCTTTAAAAGCTGGGAACATACACTTTGGAAGTATATAGGGAGAATTTGATGAGAAATGTATGGGTTGACATCTCTGACTTGGCAAACCTGAGTGTAGTTTGAATTATTGTTTATATATAAGAGTAATAATTTTTATTTATTATTTTTTTATAACAGTCTTAATAGTCAATAATTAATAGTTAATAATTAATTTATATTACTCATATTATGACAGTATCGCTATTAATATTAGCGTCTAAGAGAAGCAATTGAGATCTTATTTAGAAATAATATTAGATTTGCCTTTTCAAAACAATATTATATCCTTATGATGTCCAGTTTGATAAAAAAACAGTAAAACAGTAATATTGTGACTTATTATTATAATAATTTAAAAAATTAAAATATATTTTAAAATGTTATTTATTCCTTTGATCAAAGCTGATTTTTTAGCATCATTACTCCAGTCTTCAGTGTCACATGATCCTTATAATAATAAGAACATTTCTTATTATTATTAATTATTGTCAATATTATCAATAATTATCCTTTTTTGTGGAAACTGTGATCCATTTTTTTCAGGATTCTTTTGGAATTTGAAATAGAAAGCTTTCATAACATTATAAATGTTTCACTTTTGATCAATTAAATTGACTTTCACTTTCTGAATAAAAACATAGATCTCTCTCTCTCTCTCTCTCTCTCTCTCTCTCTCTCTCTCTCTCTCTATANNNAGAACACATAGGGAAACAATTTATTTTAGAAAAGGCAATCTTTAGATGGATAAACAGCAATGGCATAAACAAATAGTGTTTCCATGATGCTTTATGTTTAAAGTTAAATGCGGCTACTTATAGAAACTATATAAATCAGAAACAGATTCTTTAATTACACACCGTCATTACGGAAAGCTTATCCAATTCTGCATTATAGTTTGGAACTCCGACTTGCGTAGGCCACTTTTATATGTGTATGTATGTGGATGTGTGTGTTGTGTCAGCAGTGTTTCCTCATCTCTCCTGAGTCGTACAGGGAAGAGCTGACAACTGGATAATAGCTTTTTACTTTTCCACAGCACAGACCTGCCACTTTAATGTGAGTATAATTCATTATTCAAATAGAGAGGTGGGGTGCGATGTGCAGGAGAGAGACAGGAGGAGCATTACAATAGCATAATTACATTATATTTTATTATTGACTTTATGCAAAGGTTGCAAGGATTCTGAAATGAGAGTGGTAAAGGATTATTCCTCCTTCAGTGGAGTATGAGTGCATGGATGGAGAATGGGGAGCAATTTTTTTTGCATCCGTTCAACCATCCACTATCACATTTTTGAATATGAAAAATGAGCATGTCTGATAATGATTTACAAGACCCACAATTAAACCAATAATGAGGACTTTAAAATAAACGAATAGTTCAGTGCATAAAATTATTCTTTCATCACTTCATACATTTCCTTGTTGTATCAGATTTATCATCCAAGTTTTTATTTTATTTTATTTATTCCGCAATGCAGTGATAATACCTGATGCTAACATACTGTACAAACAACAACAAAAAGGAAACGGTTTACATTTTAAACATATCCATAACAGTATGAAATACAGATGCACTTTACTAGTTCCAGGCCCTGAATACTGATAGCATAACGAATAAATACAACATGAAGTTTGAGTAATTTTATATTCTTTTTTTGTAACACAGTTAACATTATGAAAGCAACAGGGTGAGCCAAGGGTTGTGCTTGGTACTTTCACATGAAAAGCATTAGGTCTTTTGGCATTTTTAGACTTTGTTCTGTGTAGCACATCCACGTCACATGAAACACGAACAATTCCTGTCATGAATGCGTCTAGATTCACTTGACTACATTACTGACATCTGAATGTTTATTCTAGATGTTAACAGCAAATAAAAAAAATCTAAAGACAGACATCTTTATACACACAATTTCCGCGCAGCGACAATTAAAATGATAATGTTTCACTGTATCGAGAGAGAGAGAGAGAAGTCTCACATTTGTGTTGCAGCTGATTCCCTTAAACGCTGCAGGCCCAGCTCCATAACTTTATTTTTGGCCAGCCGCTGAGCCTTTAAGTTCTGCAGATGTGAAAGTAAACTCCTTATGACTCCTAGAGCCTGGAAAACCTTTCGACTCTGGGGACAGGGATACTGTACCAAGCATGCTCCAAAACAGTTCTCCAACTCAATACTGAGGTGCTTGAGCCAAAGCCATTCTCACACTGTTGCTAAACCGAAACAGAAAATGTGGAAGATTTGAAGGAGGGCATAGGCGCCATAAAATTCAGATTGTTTCAGCAAGATGTAACTGATTTATTGGTGCTGATTGGGAAATATTTTACATGCACAATAAAGACACAGAATAAAGTAGAATGCATTGTGAATAGTGGAATCTAATTCAATTCCTTGTTAATCTCTAAGCTGCAGCTGTCGTATGGTTTTTCATATAACTGAATTAGCTGTGCGCCTAAGTTCTATCTATCTAGTGTCTGTCAATCTGTCCATCCATCCATCTGTCCGTCCATCCATCTGTCCGTCCATCCATCTGTCTTTCCATCCATCCGTCTGTCCATCCGTCCGTCTGTCCGTCCGTCCGTCCGTCCATCCATCCATCCATCCATCCATCCATCCATCCATCCATCCATCCATCCATCCATCCA
>JAOTRC010000012.1:5969679-5979801 GCA_027497675.1 Cyprinella lutrensis | reverse complement strand
AGCATCAACAAGGCATTTTCGCCCACAGGACTGCCGCATACTGGATGTTTTCCCTTTTCACACCATTCTTTGTAAACCCTAGAAATGGTTGTGCCCAATATGCCAAAAAATAACTGATCAGATTGTGAAATACTCAGACCGGTCCGTCTGGCACCAACAACCATGCCACACTCAAAATTGCTTAAATGATCTTTCTTTCCCATTCTGACATTCAGTTTGGAATTCAGGAGATTGTTTTGACCAGGACCAAACGATTTCTGTGTTATTCTGAAGGATATGCTTTAGGGTTAGGGGATATGTTTCTACATTATTAAGAACCATTATGTCTATGGAAAGTCTTTGTAAAGATAAAAACAAGTGTGTGTGTTTCTTTATAAGGGTGATGGAAACAAATAGATGAGCATGCAAGCATATATGTGGGATTGTGTGTGTGCCTGAACATGAAGAGAAAGAGAGAGATGCCTGTTAACATGCTGCACTGTGGACACACACTGCTCTTTAAACACAGATTGATGGAGTAATGTCACGCTGCTTGGAGGTCCATTCAGCAGAGGGCATGAGGGGGAACTGACATCCGGGCCTCCTCCGTAAGTATTTCCATGCTCGTGTTCTACAACACTGCATAAAACATAAATAAACCATATTAATGTATTTTTTAATCAGTTATGTCCTTGATGGTAATTTTGTTCAGATCAAACAGTGTTTGCATGCATAAAAGTGACTTTGAAAGGAATGTGCGAAGTGTGTGACACAGTTCGTCCGTTGATTCAAGGCAGATTTGGGCAGCAGCTGTGTGTGTCAGGCTCTCTTTTTTTCATAGACATCTGCGACTGCTCGATGGAAACGTGTTTTTAACCAGTCGTCTCGGCTTCTTAAACACGCCGGCGTAGATTCTTCACCACAAGTGCATCACTAAACTCTGCATTTGGGATAAAATCAATAGAAAAGTTCAGAAATACAGGACAAAAGATGAATAGACTTGTATTATTTGAAATTGATTTATGACTGAAATTTGATTGTAAGCAGTATTAGTGATCAGGCCAAAATTGCTACATTTTTTCCACACTCTCAGAAAAAAAACTTTCAAAAAGTACACCTTTGTACCTTATTTACCACTAAAGAGTGCATATTAGTATACATATTGGTACCTAAATGGTACATACCTTTTTAATTTATTTTTATAAGGGGTACCACCAGTGTCAGCTTTTGTACTTAGTTTCTGAGTAAAAATTTGTGTCAGGACTTCAGGTGTCTTGGACACCGGCACCTGTTGTCATGGGACAGATCAGCCTGCAATTCCGATAAACCCTGTTGCATTCCTGCGTATTACCGTCTTTACGCTACAGCCCAGCCATCCCACCCTGATCCCAACACAAACTTCCTGAACATCCATAAAATGATTTACTCACATGGAACAGTTGTTGCTGTAATGTGTGTGTCTGTTTTTTCCCCTTCTTGTCTGGACAGACACACTGAGCTCACACATACACAAGACAAAGAGAGGATTGGAATAGCACCCTTCGGACCACACATCTCGCAGGCTGTGTAAAAGGACTTCTTCATGGTCAATGCTGTGCGGCTGCCGGTTCTGTCATCTGAAAGGGCGAGTGAGTTAGTAAGTTAGTTGAGTGAGAGAGTGAGTGAATGAGTCAAGTGGGGGTGATGTGGTATACTGGTTAAAGCCCAGGGCTCGTAACTGATTTGAGAAAATCTAAATTTGCCCTTAAGCAAGATCCCAGGTCACTACAGGTAAACAAGTGAGCAAGAAAGATAAAAACATAAATCACTACTTATACTTAAAACTTATATACTTGCTATATAAGTAAACTATACCATTCAAAAGTTTTTTTTAATGTTTTTGAAAGAAGTCTCTTTTGCTCACCAAGGCTGTAATGAATACAGTAAAAACAGTAATATTATTACATATTATTACAACTTAATTCAAACAACTTTTTATGATGTAATATACTTTATATAATATATGTGAAGAGTTCTAAGTGCCATTTGCAATTTTCTTCTAGAATAATCATTTTTATCAAGCTTGTATATTAAAGTTCAGAAATTTCACTTAAATTGCATTAAAGATTAGGCCTACCTATTAATTGTCATTTAAGAGAAATTACTGAACTAAAATATACAACCTTAATAAAAATGATCATTCTAGATGAAAATTTCAAATGGCACTTAGAGGCTTTCTAAAACTTTTCCAAAAACTTCGCCAGAAATAAATTAAATATAATTTAATTAAATATAATTAAACTATAAAAAATAAATTTAGAAAAAATTAAATATAATTAAATTATATAAAAAAATAAATATAAAAAATAAATTAAATATAATTTATTTCTGTGATGGCAAAGTTTTAGAAACATTTATTATTATTATCAATGTGGAAAACTTTGATAAAAGTTACTTTGATGAATAAAGTTCAGCATTTATTTGAAATTTTAATATTTGTGTTTACTATCACTTTTAACTCATTTAATGCATCCTTGCTGAAATAATATAACTAAAATAATAATTAGTTGTGAGTACCCTATAAAGTGTGACCAAAATTTATTGTTCATGTATTTCTCATTAATTATTTTGCAATATTTTTTTAGCCTTTTACTTTTATCTTTGTCTCACTTTTACCTCATTCATGAAGTTAAACAACTGTCTACTGTTAGTTTATATCTGTGACCCTCATTCAAAACTAGTGAACTCCCATCCTGAAGTGATACTTTCAGAAAGGAAAACAAGCATATGCCTATTATCATGTTCTATATTTTATCAAAAACATACACGAGTCATCTTGCCAAGAAATTAAGCCTCTCTCTGTTTATAATGTGAAAGCAGCCAAAAGGGAGTTCTGAACAGAAATAGCATTCCTAAGTGTTTGTCACAGTTATTTTCATCATCAGATATTTCATTCAACATTAATCTTTGGTTTGCTTCAAATGAAATCATCTTTAGCCTGAAGATGGCTCCCCACTTCTCTTCTCTTGTCGGCTTTGCTCTTCAGCTGTATCGTTGATGCCGCCCCTTGACCCATCCCGACCCTGGAGTTTATATTCCTGTGGGTGAAAGCCGATGCCGCAGACCACCCCTCCTGTACGGTACTCCATCAGACACTGGTACATATTAATGTTATTTTCGGGTCATTTAACTTCGCTGTGCAGGAGGGCTAAGGGCTGACGCAAAACCGTAAATCATGGAGTTATGGAGCGGGCTGGTGCCATAACAGATCGTCGTATGGATTTTAGGTGAGGTAAAAGTAGTCCCATGAACAGGACCTTATTTGGGTAATGATACAGGCATATGCAGATGCGTTGACAGGTGTGTTTCACCACTGACACCTACACAACATCCATTAACAGGCCTACCACTTTAAATTTTTTAAAAAATGCAGAATTGATAAAAAACAGACACATACACAAATACACTAAGACACAAGCAACTTTTAAAACAAGCGTCTTTGTTGAAAATTTAAAAGATGGAGAGATGACACTTGTCATATTTTCATAGGAATTAAATACACTCTTGGGATATTAAAGTGGCTAAGTTGTGTAAGAGAGATTTAGACTTGGTTGAAATTAAATGGTTTTTGAAATTGTAAGCAACTTTATACACCATGGGGTGGGGGTTGTGCAGTTTTGATCTTAATGCTCAGATAACTTGAGATAGAAATTTGTCAACCAAGGTACAAACGTGCGGTAACACTTTATTTTACATTGTCCTTGTTACACATGTATTTTTCAGTAATTACATGAATGCAACTAACCCTAAACCAATCCCAATCCAAACAATATAGTACATTTGGTTAATTAATACAACTCAGTGCTTAAATGTATAATTACACTGTAAAAGGACACCTTAAAATAAAGTGTAACCAAATGTGTCAAATAAAAATCAATAAATCTAAATAAACTGTGTTTATTTAAAATCAAAAATGTTATATATTATGACTGAACCAACCTGAATTGCTATTCATTAGGGCTGGGCATCAATAAAAATAAACGTTAATCCAATATAGTATTGAAAAATAATACAATATATAATACAAATTATATTATAAAGAGGTAGCTATTAAAATGTATGTGCTTGTATGCTTAAACCATGCAAGTTAATTGACAATAGCCTATTTGGGTGATTCTTCAATTTAAGTTGACTACTTCAAATCAGAGTTTAAAATGTTTAATCTCAACCTATCACGTCAACATGCCAGCTTTCAGTGATGATGTGTGGCTCTTTTTGCTGAAAAATAAACCCTAGTTTAATGCTATTTCAAAACTGTTTTATATAGAGGGGTTAAATTTAAGTTAAATTTTGTGTTAGAATAAGCCTAAAATAGTATTAAAATGACAATGAATTAAACGTTTTCCAAAGGCTATTTAACCTGTGCTTAAGAATGGTTGTGTTTTTGTGTTAAAAATCATTCCAGGGGACAGTTCCCCTAATTGAAGAATCGCCAATTCAGAAGCTCATTGTTTTAATATCCAATCTTTAATATACCCTATGCTTGCTAATGATGCTCTGTGGTGCTTGTTTCTCAGATCATGTCTTCTCAAAGGTGGGACAATCGTTCATATAATCTCGCGGGGAATGACATCACGTCCTGTGACAGCCGTGTCCTAATTGAATATGACGAAGTGTTCTCCGGCTCACCTCTCTCCACCCCGGGACTGCACACAGCCAGCGATGAGAGACCGAGAAGGAGACTTCGCGATTTACCCGCCTTTTGAAGTGCAAGGCCGACGGTGAAAACATAGCCGCTAATGCTAGCGCGCATCATGGAAGGCCCTGTCTGTCTGTCTGCGTCTTTCGGAGCCGGTAAAGTAATACCACATGTGCGAGGCACGCGGAGTGAAGAGCCTCTTGACCACCCATCGCATATTATGATAGGCCTACCAGGTGCTGCTGGGTGTCCCGCGCTTTGTTCTCTTTGTGCGTGTACCTTCATTATATAAAAAAGCGCCTTGACAGGATGGGCTCTGAAAAATCTGCACAGCAGATGCCATTGTGAACGGGGTGAACACCCACCGCTGTCCCACGATAGGACCCCTTCTGTTTGTAATTAGAATTCTTGTCAACTCTTCTTCCTTTCATATATGGGTCAATGACGTGACACTTATTTTTGGCCGAAACTATTAGGTTATTTAAAAATAAATTAAAATGCAATTGATGCGAAAAACGGCTTATTTCTTAATTAAAATTTATTTAAATATAAGGCCTCGCGATTTCAAGACAGGCCGACGGTATTTTGTTGTGTCAGGACCCCAAGATTGTCAAGGTCATTACGTTGTTTTTTTTTCACATTTTGACATTTTATAAAAATGGATTACTAGACCTAAAAAAAATATTTTATCTTCTCAGACATATTTGTTATTAACTCACTTTACGTTGCGACAAAAAGAAAATGTAGGATTTTGAGAAACGTGTTTTTACGGCATCACTGCAGGGCCATTCATGCAATGGGATGGGGATGAATATGATGTCGTGGATCACTAAAAAACTAGTTGGCCTATAGTTTATTCAATATCCTAAATATTACCATATTAAAGCTGAAAAGCCTAGATGTTTTATCAGCATCGTTTCTAAACTGGTTGACTAAACTAACTATGGTAAGACACAATGCTACTTGAAAAACAAATAGCCATTTGAAATAAAAAAAAAAATACTTTTTTTAATTATGCATGCTGCCTATTCTGTAGACATTTAGGCTAATGAATGGCAAACTTTACTGACAATAAATAAAAGTAGCCTACATTTTTTTTCCGACTCTGGGGGGTTTAATTACAGCAATAATAAAATAAATATGTAATATATTTAAATAATTTCAGAAATAGGCCTATTGTCTCTGTGTATAGCCTACAAATGTGGTATTATTTTCTCTTACTTGTACGTAAATAATGTGTGGAATAAAAAAGCAGTAGGCTAATAACTTAAATAATAACAGAATAGTGTTCAGAAGCAACAGATACAATGTTATGCAGATTTTTTTTGTTCAATTGATGCATGCGTATCTCACCATACTCTTCTTTTACAAAGCCTTTGCAGCAGTGTGTTTGTGTCTGGCCCTGTGCAGCTGACCAGTTAGGAGTGGGTGGAGGGGAATGAAGGTACTTGGTTGTATCCACCATGTAATGTTCATTTTTCTGCTCCCATTTGTGGCAGCTCTCCCAGTAGTCCTAATGCCTACACTGGCGCATTGGGAGGTTAACATTCAATGCCATCCTTTGTTGAATCACCCCACCAGTATTGCCTCTGTATGCATTTGTCACACATTTCAACAGCAAAAACTCAAGTGATGTGGAACTTGAAGGAGGGAGGGTGTTTAGAATTGGACAGAGCATTTTTGCGAAGCCTATTCTGAAAACATGAGAGAATTAACAGGCGTTTGACCTCAGAGCACCCTTTACACTTAAGGTTAAATACTTTTGTCATAATGCATGAATAAAAATCAAGTAGGGTAGGCCTAGATTTGCCAGAGCATGTGAATTAACTCCGCATCTAATTTTGCTTTATTTTAGAAGTTTGTGACAGAAGGCATCCTCTTTGCAACGCAAGTCCCACTGATTTGATGCTTTTATCACACTTTCTGCTCAGTAATTCCTTGGGGGATTATATTTGAGTTAAGCAGTGGGGCCGCGCTGGCGATGATGCCTCTGCATGCGCGCGCGCGTGCGCACAACAGAAACACATGTTAGCTGTGTGTGTACAAGAGCACTGCCGTGTGCAGTCTAAGCATCAAGGGCTGGTTGTGTTGAGACTCGAATTGCCCCTGAACCGCTGGCCCCCACCCACAGTGTTTTCTAATAGGATTACCAATCACTTAGCTCATATATTTGCATCCTTTAGTCCTATTCAGGGTCACTGGCCTCTTCCGCTGTTCTTTGATCAATGGTGCGCGTTCGCCTCTGGTCAACGGGGGCACAAACCGAGACAACCAAGCGAGGCTGTGAAATTTGTGCAAGCTTTTCCTGTCCTCAACCCCAGTGCCATGGCCTTCACATTTTCTCGTGCTTTCTCTTAAGTCCACCACTTGCCATTTTGCAAAACATCATGTCCTCCTCTCCTCCCCACTATTTTTTGATTGAAAATGGACTGGCATTTATACCTTTGCTTTGCCTGAAGTTGCTAAGCTTCTAGTGTTTTTTGCAGCTACCCTGCTAAATAATCTCCATAGTTTCGTCTTTTATTGCTTTCATTTGCATATATATTAAATAGATGTTGAATGGTAGCTGTAGGGCAGTGTGTAGTGAGCACGCGCCGATCTCTGTGCCTTTGTTTTAGCGAAGCACCTGCTGAACGAAGCAAAGCGGTTCTGTGCCGTTTTTGAACGAATTCTATATATTTTAACAAGGTAATATCAATAATTATGGTTCTTGCAGTAGATGTGTGGATTGAACCCTTATTTGGCCCACAGCATTTACGGCTATGGATATGAATATGCATATGCTATCTATATCCCAGTTCCCACCCTTCATTATTGACTATCTTCACTATCGTTATCTTTCATGCACTGTATAGCCTACCCTTGATTTTGAGCCTCAAAAGGTTGACACAAACACCATAATCGCATTTTTTGAACGGCTGAAGCATATTTGAACAATAGTTAAATGTGCGATATGTTGATGTAAATTGCTAGCTTACTGCGCATTCCGAAGGCTTTTCCCAAAACAATTGTGGAAATAAGATTTGTTAAAAACTCCACATTGTAAACGCATTAAACCAATTAACGAATTAATACAAATTAATGGAGAAGTCTATTAATATTTACCCGTCAATGAAAAGGGCCTTGCAAGGAGTTTTATTTGGATGGGCGGTAGCCTAAATAGAATGCAAATTTCACATTCAATATCTTGCTGTTATTATTTCATTAGCAAGGAACCTAATACGTTGAAATGCGCTCTTTATTGTACGACTTAAAATGAATGATAAGGTCCTTTATATAGGCTAACATTTTATTAAATGAATAGAAAAGCATGAGGGGATTGGCTTGTCCATAAGAAAGCAAATTAATAATCGTTCTAGCCTGTTTGAATAAGTTATGTCAATCGGTTTATGGCTATTAATAATTAATGTACAGGTGTTTTTGAAATGGTTCTGTTTGCTGTGAATTTGTTAATTAAATTCGCCGAATATTATGCGCAGCAGTTGGGCTATATAGCTTAGAATAATTACAAATAAAAGCCGCCTGCGGGTTCCCGTGATGGCAAAACCCACGAATTCCACGTGGAAAGGCAAAATATTTAGTAATTTATCTATTTTTTACGTTAAAGAAACTAATTAGTTTATTAGAAGAGTGGAAGATTAGTAAATAAATTCCCTGTTTTTCTGTAACTTGTAACAATTTATTATTACAAATATATAAAACTTTATTTTTATAAATATACAGAATATTATAACAATAAAATGAGAAATCCTGTAACATTAGGCTAATAGCACTGCCTGTCCATTCCCATATCGTCATCGTTGCTATAAAAAACACATTTATGACAGTATAAGCGCTTAGCATCAAATCACGCCCCATATGCTTCTAGATTTAAAAAATTGGTAAGCTTATTGTCGTGCAAGCACAATTGTCAAGAAATCGCAACCCAATTCAACTAAACAATCGTCAAAAACAAACAAACAAACAAACAGATAAAAAAACATAGCTACCACAACACCAGTCCCGAGGCTAGTATCTTAACATGGGGACAACATAACTGTAAATCATTTTCTTACGAATCATCGGCAACACTGAATATTCCAAAACAAATTATTTTAACTAATAAATGATGATCAACTTCTGATGTGAACTATAGTCATGCCTCCAAGTCCAAACATTGTAAGTCGAGGCCTGCTGAACAAAGAGACTTTTGTTTTTGCCTCAAAGAGCGCCTATAGCCTGCACATTTAGACAGTTGATTGTTATTGTTATTATTGATTGTTTTGTTTTTATTGTTAAGTCTTGTTTATAATATATTTTAGTATTGAGTAAGCCTTCAGAAGTAGCTAACTGTGGGAATGAACCATAATTAAATGTACCTTTAAGGCTCGTCTCAACAATACCCGACAGCGCATTTTATATCAAGACTCATTGTACTAAGACTGATTTCTTGTCTCTTATTGTATTGTTTTAGTCATCATCTCACTCGTCCAACTCGCGTGTAAAAGTATGGACGTGCATGCGCATTGAATGCAATGCATTATATCTACACTGAGAGAGGCTATTGGCGAATATATTTTGTTATTTGCACCGTTAGACCAGTTGATGATTAAATAGTTGATAAAATGATTACATGAAATTGTAAACAAATTGCTTACATTTTCTGCACATTTAATCATCATAAGATACGTTTCACTTAAAAACAAATGTATTATACACCCAGTAGCCTACGGGCCACCAGCACAGCTATATTAAACTAAAATTCCATAACAGATTCTTTATTGCCCTACTTTGAAACGCAATGTTCAATGCGCTTTGTCTTGAGATAATACGCGGACTGTTCAGAGAGAATGTAGTGTTTTTTAAACATCCATGATTTTGTTTTGACTGCTCAGCTTGACCTTTTAACCTCGTTGGGAGAGTTTTCTGAATTTGTTCTTTGATCCCCAGACACAGGCTCCTGCACACTGCCTCGCAAAGACACTCCGCTATCCGAGCGCTTTCTGCACTGTTGTTGTCATCGCAAGAAGTCAGATGAATGACGGCAACATGGGAAAATTATTTAGGTAATCGACATTCAAGCAGTTCATTAACATACTTTGCGGTCAACAACATGAGATACGTCGATGCAAATTCTGATAACCTAAGCGAAACCAGCAAAAATGAGATTAATGCATGCATTCGTAGGCCTTCACGTGAAAAAAACAATAATAATTATGCATGTCTAAGATGCCGGTCCATATAGGGGAAGGATTAATCAGATATAGCCTCGTCTTACATTTAATTAAGTCTCGCAGAGCAAAATTATGACCGGGTTGACCATTGACATGCGCAGAATTTTGGTTCAAGTTAATAGTTGGATTGTTGGCGTCATAAAGAATGAATGCTCTCTAATTATCTTGCCTAAATTAAAATTCAAAACGCGTTCCAAGATACTTTCATTTGGAATAATATAGCGTATAGGATTTTTAGTAGCCTAATTATAT